>PVJH01006524.1:0-101031 GCA_004026705.1 Nesogale talazaci | reverse complement strand
GCTAAGTTACCACAGTCCTTTTCATGCAGCCTTTAGAGCCATGGAAGGGGAGATGAACAGATGGCATCAGGGTCCTGTTTAAGCAGAGCTCAAGGCTTTGTCTAGAAGGAGGACGTTATCTCATTTATCCATCCATCTCTCCTTCTAACTACCCATCCAAGAAATATTTATTTGGTGCTTTCTACATGCCAGGCTTCATGCCAGGTGATGATGAAAGAAGGTGAGGACGTTTTCTCTCTCTCCTTGCCCACTTACGATGCTCTTTGTTCATGAAGCTTCAGCTATTTGGCTTCCCATCCTAACAGAAACAACTTGGAACGCTCTACAGTGATTCCTCGGTGCCAGGCACTATTCTAAGTACTTAACACATGTCTACAAATTTTAATTCTCATAACCAATCCCCCCAGGTCCAAATGCTATTATTGTTTCTATTTTACTAAGGGAATTGGGGCACAAAGATGTGTCGGTGGTAGAGTGCAACAACAAGTCAAGGGCAAAGTGAGGTTTAAACCCAGTGGGTTTGTTTCTGGAGGACACCTCTTAACACCAACTCTACTACTGGGTTTTGTCTTTATCCAATGGAATGTACACAAACTTGAACTGGGAAGTGAACATAACCAGAAGGGAGGTCTTTCAAAAATCTAGCTGACTACTGTGTGGAAAGTGGGTGGAATCGGGAGATGGAGGGAGCTTGAGGGATCTGTACGCAAGCCTTTGCAGGAAACCAGATGACAGAGTAGGGACTTACACCACAGTGAGGGAAGTGGTGTTGGAAAATTTAGACCAAAAAGAAGGAGAGCAAAAGGTCTATAAATGCTTAGAGACTGCGTTTAATCCTCTCCCAGGGCCTACTTTCAGTTAGGTTTCTTTTCAGCGTGTTGGCAACGTGGACAAAGTCTTTAATTTTATGCTCATGTTTGCTATTTGAAAAACACACACACACACACACACACACACACACACACACACACCCCAAACCAAACCAAACCAAACACAGTACAGCCAAATTTGAATCCCAACCCCAAACTAGATTCAAGCATCATCCGTTTCTCCCTTCTCCATCTTAATCAGGGTTTGGAGGTGGAGTGGAGATGGCGAAGAATCTTCTCTTGAATACACTTTGCACTTCAACACCTTCTGGGTTGGGAGGTGATGAGTCTGGTCTGGTCTGTGGGTGCCTCCCTCCCTTCCCCGAGTCTTTTCCCTCTGAAGTCAAGTCTGAGAGAGGAGACATCAGAGGCCAGAGGATGCCTTCGTAAGATTTAGAAAAATATGTCGCTCCCCGGCACGCGCGGACCTTCTCATGTCAGCATGTCCTTTCCTCTTGAATTTGAACTGGCCCATGGGCACTTGGTGACCCTGAGATTATAAAATGAGGAGGTGATGGGAAATAACCTGCTAAGTGGCCCCAGTTCTGTGTGTAGTTTGCTCTGGTTCCATTGGCTACCTGGGATTTTTGCCAATAGGCTGGCCTTCTTGTAGAGCTTCCAGCTTTTCTTTGGACCATAGTCAACCTAGTCTCATCCTCTTCCATTCCTGATGACCCCTCAGAGAGAAAGATAACATGTCTTCATTTGACCTTTACCAATGAAAAGCCCAAACCTTCAACCTTGACCAAGGCAGGATGTCCACTTGTTTGGAGCCACTTGGGCAGTACCTTGGTCCCTGCTCCTTGTCTACCTCTTATGCTTTTCTATGAATCCATAGACACCGCTAAGGCATTCTCCTGGGTTCTTGGTGGGTTGTGGAATGGGAGAGGCATTTATGTCATCTTCTGATTCCCAAGACTACCACACATACCTCTATGTGCCCTCGCACATAGTAGTCCTTCTGGCAAGGACTACAACATACTGTCCACCTTTGGTCATCTCCAACTGAGAAGGAGGAACAGGTTTTAGGCTCTTTATTTGTGCCCACTCATTCTAGGGGTACATTCTAAGCTGTCCCCAGAGCACCATATACACATAGCTCTTTAGTATCCAGTGGACTCCAGGATTCAGCAGTCAGCAGACATCCAACCCAGGAATAAGTGATCCATGACCCCTTCTGAAAGCAGCTGTCACCAATGCCGCTCTTGCTTTTGGGTAGGGAGCATGTAGAACGTCCCCTTAAGATAATCTTCTTTGTACTTTGCCTAGACCATATCCAGTCCAACTGTGAGATTCAAGAGGTGATTTAGATGGTGATGATTCTGACATTCAGTGTTTCATGGTCTGCCCACCTGTCCGATTTGAACTCTCCTGCATAATTGCATACTGTTTCTGCTTCAGTGAAGCTCACTGGTCCCTGAAATGCTTGGTATCTTTTTCTTGATATTGCTTCTGTGTTGGGGCTGAAGCAAGGCATCTCCCAAGAATCTGTACATAAGGGAACTAGAATTGTCTGCTGAGAATTATACTTGAAGATTTTACAGCGCAGAGATATGCAAAGTCACCTTTAAGGGGCAGGGTGGCTCCCTGGGTGGCGAGACTTGACAGTCACCTGACTGAATCTATTCACACACCTACCAGAAAGCATGTATTAATCAAAAGTGATTCTGGCCAGCCATAATGCCAAAAGAAAGAGGCAGTGACCGCACCATGTAGAGAGAATTGGGCCACCTCTATCGTGGTTCAGAACCTGGGAATTCTAGACATTATATTTCAAGTGTTCCAATCCCAATGGTCACTTCTTGGGGGAAGTGGACACCTTTGTCCAAACCTTTAAAGAAAACCTCCAGACTCACTGCCATTATGCCCATTCTGTGTCAGAGGGGCCCTATAGCATGGGGGGGGGAACTACCCCTGTGTGTTCCTGCTTCATCTCTTTCCTGTGAAGCGACTGGTGGTTTTGAACTGCTGACATTGAGATTAACAGCCCAATGCATAACCAGTCGAAGATTTTACTTGAAGATTTTACAGCGCCAAAGAATACCCCAAATGGGTAGCTTCAAAGAACAGGCATTTAATTGATCACAACTGTGGAGATAAAGTTCAAATCAAAGTCTTGGCTCTTTGGCTTGACTGTTTCCTGGTTTGCTGGTGCTCTTGGGGTTGATTTACTTGGAAATCGGTCTTTAAGGTGTTTGTGTGTCTAGTGCAGTGCTCATGACTCAGCTATACCTTTTGAAACCTCTCTTAGTGTGATTAGGTCTAAGACTCATTGAACTCTGGTGTGACCTCTTTAACATAAGATCCCTATTCCTAAACAAGATCCCCTTCACAGGGACAGGGGACAGGACTTCAACGTAACTTTTTAGAGGGACACGATTTAACCCATGACAGTATATCTCAGTGTAGTGCCATCATACACTAAATTGATCTAACTTTATTTTATTTTCCTCATTTAGATGATATTTCATGCATGAGGATGATGATGATTGTGAGTTGGTAATCTTTTTTCATATTTATTTTTAATAGTCTTGTTGGCACTTCATCCACACGTCATACAATTTAATAGTTCAATCATATGCAGAAGAGTTTTCTAATCTTTGCCACAATCCATTATAGAACAGTTTCCTTTTCCTTGTTGAGTTGGCTTCCTACATAGAATGAGTTAGTGAAATAAATAGGACTATTCTGTCCCTTGAACAGGATAGCTCTTGAGAAAAATAGACGTTCTTTCCAATTATATCATTTTATATAGGCCAAACTATGGTATTTTCAATCTGCTCATATGCACATGAAAATTGGACAATGAATAAGGTAAACCAAAGTAGAGCTGATGCATTGAATGGTGATGCTATCAAATAATATGGCAAGTCCTAGAAGAACAAGCACATCTGTCTTAGAAGATGGACAGCCAGAATGCTCCTTAGAAGCAATGTTGGTGATATTCTGTCTCATGTATTTCAAAAAAATTCTGTATCAGAAGAGACCAGTCCCTGGAAAAGTGTGTTTGGTTGGTTTCTTGAAAGATAGAAAGATGCTTGTGTGTATATAGAAGATTTATATAAAGACATGGCTCGCGATATTGTATCAGTGGGGAAGTTCAGTCTGGGTTCACGTGTACGTGTCAGATGTCAGTTGAAGACTTCTCCTGACTCCTGCAGCTGCAGGGGCTGATGAACAGGAAGCAGGAAGATGAGACAGGAAGACCACAAGGTGGTGGATGCTAAACTGAATGAATCTTGGATTGCCTGAATGAATTCAAGGCCCACCAATGACTCCTGGGATTGGCTGGTGACACAACTGGAGGCAGATGCACCACATGCAGCATTCAAACCCAGCAGCAGGAAGAATAATACCTGGGACCTTAAAGGTTTGTGTTCAAATGAATAGCCATGTAAGTGGGTTGGGAGGTCTATACCATCTAAGTGAGGTCAACGAAGTCCACAAGGAAGAAACACCCTAGTCTATGTGACCCAAGGATTATAAATAATAAAACCAAAATCCTAAGAAGGGACTGGTACCAGAGCTTAAATTGTGAACATTCAGTTTGCAGAAGGTTATGGGTGACAGTAGGAGATCATAATCAATTTGCACATGGATTAAGTCTCCAGTGATTTCTTTCAGACAATAGTTGAGGAACGTGATCAGCCCTGCTATCAGACAGAGAGCATTGTGAAGCTGATTATAGCAGATACAGTTAGGCTAAAATATAATCTGCTATTATTTGGTCTCCCTTTAGACTCATTTTAAAGTTGCTTCAGTTTTTAATATTGTCTACTTTCTCCTTGATTGAGTTTTTCTGTCTGTCTAGTCATTGTCGTTGCCCTTTTGTGGCCTGTTGGTGTGATTGTGTATGACTGTTTTTGTTCTGTATGAGTTTCTGTATAAGAAATCCACCCCAGGTAGCCCATTGGTGAGATGGATTGACACAATGGCTGTGGCAATGGGCCCTGGAGTAACAACGACTGTGAGGATGATGCAGGCCCGGGTAATATTTCATTCTGTTGTCCCGTGGACCCCTCTGATTTCTAGCTGACTCAGTGAAACCTCACAACAACAAGACAGGTAGCCACACAGCCAGAGGACAGAGGGAGCAGAGACATCACTGTGTGGCCATTGGTGGCTGGGCTCCTTTGACAGTGAAAGCCGTTGAAACTTTCTGCCTTTTTCTACTGGAAACCCTGGAGAGGCCATTGGGAGTCTGTTTTATTTTGTTTGTTTCCTCTGATCCTGGCTGGGTGTGTAGGAGCATTGCCTTGGTCTTCTGGACCTTCGGGATTGCTGACATGGTAGTGATCAGGGACAAGGCAGATGTGTGAGGGCTACTGGGACGATTATGCACTCAAGAATCTCGGGGAAAGGATCATTACCAATAAATAAGCACAGATACTGCTCTAAAGCAGAGTTTGTGTTTTTCTCTCCAGGGCCCCCAGAAAACAGCAGGCAGCCCACGGAGCTGAGAACAGCCAGACAACCCTTCCTGACCTCAGATTACTGCTAATGATAAGAGCTGGAAGCCCAGCACTGTGAGCAGGGAGGAGAGCACTTGAGGGGAGAGGGGTCCCCCAAGGTTAGGGATGTGTGCTATCTTTTGGGGCTTTCCACGGTAGATTTATTTTTATCCAGCAAGACTCTAAAATCCCAGCAACTCAGTACAACTTGTTTGCTTAAAGTTGCTTCTCAGGAGAATGGAGGGAGGAGGTCTCAAAGCTGTCCTTTCTGGCCATAAGAGGTAGTAACATTTTTTTACAGCAGTTGTCAGAGTTCTGATTCCTTCAAGGGAGTTTTGGGGCATGGGGGCTTGTTCTCACTAAAGGATAAGGAACTTTCTGCTTATGAGTCCCTAAGCCACTCATCATCCCCTTCTAAAATGCTTTAAACAGAATTTAGGGGCTTTCGTCTTCTGTGAATAAGCAGTCCCTGAAGTTGCTGTTCCTTGAAAAAAAAATTGTTATTCAGTCTAAGTATCTGGGAAACACCTTCTAGTAGTCCCCTTCATCCATCATAGCCCTTCTGGCCCGTTGGTCCTACCTTAACCATGCCAGACATATTGTTGCCTCATGGCCTTTACACAGGTCTCCTCTTCCTTCGGATACCTGCATGGATCACTCCTGCCTCTTCAACCCTTGATGCCAAAATCACCTCTTCAGCGATGTCTTCACTGGACACTTTTACATCCCCATTCTCTGTGTTACTGATCTTACTTCGCACTAATCACTAATAAAATATGCTCCTTCCTGCTTATAGCTATTAGAATTTTTAAGTGCTATCTTAACAGTTACCTTGTTGGGAGAAATAAAACTTAGAAAGAGAAGAAAATACATCGCTGCCATGTCCCTATAAGAACTGGCTTCTCTGTCAACAGTTTTGAGGTCAATCTGTTTCATTACATGGAGTGACTTTCCATGGTTCATGGGATAAAGTTCATATTGTCTTGCAGGCTTTAAAAACCTCTGTGTGGAAAAAGGCATCAACATGATGGCTTAGTTAGACATACCGTGTCCTCCTTTGTAGTGGAGACCAGAGACAAAGGAAAGTTGAGACAGATGACAATCTTGGAATCCTGGGCAGCAAATGGAAGGGTAAAGAACTAGATCAAACACCAATTGGAAGAAGAAATTGAACAAAAAGCAAGAATGAGGAGAGAGAAAGTGGGGGGGGTGCTCTGCCTGCTGGTCTGGCACAACTTGGTCATCCTGACACAAGGTCAGCTGCCATCTTGAGTGAGGAGTACAGGAAAGACAGCATCCCAAACTCCCAAAAGGAAACAGAAAAACTGCATAGACATACCTTGGGTTAGACAAGGTGAGCAAGACATGAATTGGAGCAAAGACAGAAAAGTATAGGTAGGAATGAGAGAACTTCAGGGATCCCGGCATCCACAGAACAGAGAGGGAGCCAGGATCCAGAGCCAGGGTGACTCGCCAGCCATATGAATCAATAAGTCCAGAGAGTATCAGAAGAAGGTCCACCATTCAACCTGCTCCAATCAGCTCCCTCTTCCTAATATTTTGTAGCGGTGACGCCACAATTCCTGACTGCACTCAAGGGGAGATGCCCAAGCACTTTCAGGGGAGCAGACTTCCTACATCCACTCTCTTAGAGATTGGTGGTTCTGATTCCTCCATTCCTGCTATACCAACAAGGACCACTGCCCATCCAACAAGCAGTGGAGAAAGAGTGCATTAGCTGCCCACCTTTCCTTTCCCCACCAACTAGGTGGAAAAAGTGTCTGCATTCCAGAACCATTTGCTCTGCTCCTCACCTGCTGACCTACTGAGTGGCTAGGGAAAGAACTTCTGTGCTCTCTGCCCACCTGCACGACACCTGCCTCTCAGCTCATCAAGGAGGTAGAGGGAACACCTTCATCCTTCCCAATGTTCTCGCTCATCAAAACTTCAGAATGGGCAGAGAAAGGGTGCCTCTGTGCTCCCTGGCCAACTTTCTTGTCACTCACCAAAGAGTAGAGAGATGGCTACCAGACTCGCTGTCTATATGACAGGACCCTGACCCGCTACCTGTCTACCCAGCGAACAACTGTGAGCACTCTCGCTCTGCTACCTGATGACAAATAGTGGGCAGGGCTGACCCAGTGTGCCAACTCTCCATGTCTGCCTCTGCCCTGCCCACCTGTAGACAAGTAGTAAATGCTCTTCTGTTGCCAGATGAGCAATTGCCAGAGCATGCTCAACCCGTCCACACTGCTCTTTCCACATAAAAATGGACGTAAAATTGTAAATAAATAAAGTAACACCTCAATGCCTCAGAGACAGTGGACAATATCAAAGCATGGGAGAGCGGTGTCAAAAAGTTGTTGGGGAATTAGAAAAATATAAATAAGCAAATGGGGGCTGAGCCCCGGTGGCGTAGTGGTTGTGCGTGGGACTGCGGCTCACTGGGTTGGAGGTTCAATTCCAGCTCCCAGGAGCAAAGGCTGGGCCTCCTACTCCCACCACCTGAGGGCAGTGATGCCTAAAAAATAAATAAATAAAAATAAAACAATAATAAATAAGCAAATGGGACAAGATGGCTCAAGCAAGTGATCAAGAAAAAACTGTTGAGGAAGAAATTGCCATGAAACTACCTGACAGGGAATTCTAAAGACTTATACCTAGAATCCTCAAAGAAATCTTAGAAAACACAGACAAAAACAAGGAAAACAGACAAAGCCTTAGGAAAAGAATGTAAGGAAGCCTCAAAAAGCTCATGGAAAAATTTTAATTATTTTCTCATTCTATTTTTTTACAAACTTTTTTTTGGACATTTCTTCATTTTTAAATTTGTTTAATTTCCCCCCAACACTTTTATTGGAATGTGATTTATATATCATACAATTAAATTGTTTAATCATATAAAGGAGAACTGTACAATCATTACCACACTAAGTTTAAAGTATTCCCCCTACCCCAACTTTGGCTAAACTGTCTTTAAAAAAATCATTTTATTGGGAGTCCTTACAGCTCTCGGCACAATGCATACATTCACCCATTGTGTCAAGCATATTTGTACATATGGTTCCATCATTATTTTCAAAACATTTCCTTTCTACTTGAACTCTTGGTACCCACTCATTTTCTCCACTCTCCTCCCCTGCCTTCCTCATGAACCCTTAATTATATATATATATATATATATATATTATATTCATTTATATTTATAATTTAATATATATATCATGTCTTACACCAACTGCTGTCTCCCTTCACCAGTTTTCTGTTGTCTATCCCTCCAGAAGGGTGTTATATGTAGATCATTGTGATCAATGTCCACTTTCTTCCCCCACCTTCCCCTTATCCTCTTGATATCAATAATCCCATTATTGGTTCTCAGGGTTTTATCTGTCCTGGATTCCCTGTGTTTTGAGCTCTTATCTGTACCTGTGTACATACTCTGGTCTACCTGAATTTGTAAGGAAGAATTGAGGTTATGATGCTGGAGATGGAGAGAGGGGAAGCATTAAAGAACAGGAGGAAAGTTTTAGGTTTTGTTGGTGCTATAATGCATAAGTGGTCTATGATGCAGAAATGCTATAATGCATAAAACGAGTTGTACAATCACAATCTTTTATAGTGTTCCCTCACACTCCTCCCCTCATTATTTACTCCCTAAATCCCCTTTCTCTCCCATTACCCACTCTCACCCCTGTATTCCCTATATCCCCTTGCATCAGTTATTTATCATCATGCATCCATTCCTCTTATTCTTCATAGCTAGGAGACCCAACAGACAATAATAAAAAAAAATCATACTTAAGTGGTAAGGATAATATCATAATAGTATAAAGACAAAAATACAAATAAAGCATAAAAAGGAAAAGCCACCCATTAGCATTCAAAAAGTCAGGGAAGAGATTTCTGTCATGGAACATGCAAGAGATACCTGCACCCAGAACAAACTCAGGTCACTTCTACAGGGTGGTCAACCATTGAGTTCGATACAGCATCATCAAAACTACAATAGTGTCTGCCTGATAGTAATCCTTTTCAAGATTCCTCCCTCCCACAAGCTTTTTGAAATTCCCTTGTACAAGAACAAAATGACAACTAGGCAACTAGAAGCCATACAACACAAGCATCTAGAACGTTAGAATATTAGCAATAAACCGTCAGAAGGAAACGACTCAATAGAAAAACAAAGAAGTAGAATTGAGTCAATGAAAGATAAAGCTAATGAAATAGAGGGTAAATCCCATTATATAAATTTATTGAATAATAAAAAATGATAAGTGAAGTCTGGGAGTCACATAGGACACTGCTGCATGGGATAATTTATACAAAGTGAGATGCTTTCTAGTCAAGAAACTCTGCAGGTCTCATTTAAAATAAACCTTAAAAGAAAGTCACCAAGTCACCAAGACTAGTATGATTAAATGTTTTGAAATCAAAGAAAAAGAAAGAATTCTGAGAACAACTTGGGAAAAAATGAAATATCACCTACAAAAGGGGATGACATGCAAGGGAACTTCAAAAATTTTGTGGAAACCTGACATTAAAGATAGTTGGAATTTTCTACAAACATTTCAAAGTCTCATCATATATAAAATCCTGGAAGAAAAGCACTACCATCAGGGGTCATATACCCAACAAAATTGTTTTTCAGATATGATGGTGAAACCAGGACATTCTTATGTAAACAGTAATTCAGAGCATTTGTAAAAACCAGACCAATCTTATACAAACTCTGAAAGGGCAGTTACTTGGACAGAGAACCAATCAGTCACTTGTTACCTGGAGGAAAGGAGAGTGAAGAAAGCCCAAGACTCAAGGAAGCATTCACCCCAAGGAATAAGTTGCCTCTACAGAGACCAGAAGACCTAGATGGTGCCCCACTAGCAACATCAATCTGGAACAGGTTTTCTGGTGATGTATCGGTTAGTCTTAAAACCGGGCATAGTATTGTTTTCCAAACGTGCAGAGGAGAAAACATAATGTAGCATTTATTTTGAGGCATCCTGGTGATGCACGGGTAAGGACTGGACTTCTAGCTAAAAAATCCAGTGCTCCTAACCCACCAGACCCTCTTGGGAAAAAGATGTAGCAGCAATCTGCTCCCATAAAGATTTATGGCATGGGAGAACTTCCATTCCATTCTGTCAGGTTGTTGTGACTCAACCGAAGGTGGTGAACGTGGCTTTGAGCGGAAAGTTGTAGCCTATTTTGTAAGGGTTTGGATTCTTTTGTAAAACTTTTGCTTTGATTATATGTGTGTTGAGCTGGTGTGGGCACTAAGTTGACCGGTAAAATTTGCTTAAAGAAACTGTGTTGTGTTTTAAACAAAACAAGAACAACAACAAACAAACAAAAACGTTCGAAGCCATAACCTTACTAACACTTCCATGGCGTTTCAGATCCTGTCTATGTAGCGTATTGTGTACTAACAGCACTGACCCCACCATGCACAAAGGATGTCTTCCAAAAAACATTTAAATTCACTTACAAATAAATTCTCCGTTATCTTAGATGCCAGTGACTTAATTAGAAGCAGCGGAGACAACTTGGGCTGCTGGATTTTCAGTCTCATTTCCCTTTATGAAGAGATGCCAGTATCGATTTCCAGCTCCCAGACAGCCTTCTTTGCCTAAACTAGACTGATGGAAATGGGCAGCGAGCTACCACCCCATCAGCATCCTTCAGCATCCTGATCCCTGATGTGTGGCATGTTCTCACCTGTCCCTGCTGTAGCTGCACCACCCGCCTGCCCCCCCCCCCCACCATTGGTGGGCAGAGCATGGCAGCAGTTATTGGGCTGAAAGCCTGTTCTTGAGAGGGAGTGGGAGACAAGACTGCACATGAGTTACAGCCCCACCACACAGGCTCCACATAGAGAACTCCACTTACAAAACATAATTTCAAGATAAAATCGTTGAGACTTGCCAGACTGCACAAGGACAACTTTGAACCTTGTCGCAAACTCTCTGACTGTGGAGATTTGTGTGACCACTTGGTCCCATGCTCAAGCAGCCTGGTTGGTCAAGTCTGCTCATTTTCTTGGATGTTCTTCCGTGGATCTGCTCTCGCAGGGCTCTCGTCTTCCTCTGGCCTCCTCCCAGCCTCCCTCCGTCATCCCAGAAACCCCAGCTCCAGGCAGAATCCCTCAGAGCTGATGCCACTTCTGCCCCTGCTTCTACCTTAAGGGCTTGCTGATAAATTGACATCTTCCTCCTGTGTGATTTTTGTAGGTGGTGCAGCTGGGAAACAGGTCTGAGAAAGTTCTGCCTCCTCCTCCCCCCAGGTCTTGTCAAGAGGTTTCCTCGAGTGAAAAACGACTATTTGTGTACTTTATTGATCACCCTACCCTTTTGCAAGAAAATGACTATAACCTTTCCATTGTGGCAGCAACAGAAATCTCTCTCTGCCTTGGCTGGAAGCTACATCCTGGTTTAGAATGCCAGGGAGGACTGGGTAGTGTTTGCAAATGACAGAGCTGGCTGGAGGCTGCCTTCCTTGCTCTCTTTTCCATCAAAAAAGGGAAAGAGAGGGAAAAAAGGAAGGAAGGAAGAAGCCCAACTCCTGATGACCTTCTGTGTTAGAGTGTGTCAGTGCTCCCTAGGGCATTCAATGTCTGGTTTTCCCAGATAGATCCCTAGATCTTTCTCCAGAGATTCACCACCAAACCTTCAATCTTTGCATCAGCAACTGAACCTGTTAACCCTTTGCACCACACAGGGACTTCCCAGGAGAAGATAATCCCTGGAGTGGAAGAAAGAGTTAATGAAAAGGAGCAGGTGTAGAAGAAGAACTCGCACCTGGATGTCCAACAGAAGCTCAGTCCCCATGGAGGGAGATAGCCCAAACAAGGACACGGAATGAAATAGAGGGCAGGGCTGGGGCGCCTGGGGCCATAAAAGCTGGCTTCCAGAGCTGACATCTCCCAATTCTGTGGCCCTGGACTTTTGCGTTTGTATCTTTGGAATAGGCCTACAAATAATCCCTGCTTCACTCCAGAGTTATCAAGAACAAATGAGCTAATGTATAAAGAGTATGCTTTTCAAAAGGCTCTTGAAACATTTGCTGCCCTCTTGGGAGATAGTGCAGGAAAAAAAAAATCTATAATTCTTGATTGTCATGCTGGCCCGGGGTAGTCTAGCATCACGGATGCAATATGATTTTTAAGTAAAAAAGTACTGTTATTTTTGTTGGTGCAAAACGCTATGTTTCATAACAGTAAAATAATAGCATTTGAGTTGTAATTTATATAATAATATGCCATTATATGATAGTATAGTATTTATGTAATATAAATAAAACTTAAAGTAGATTACTATTATTTTTAATAAATACAGCTGGCTATTATTTCAAAAGTTGGAAGAGTCTGAAACCTGAATTGTTCACAGCCTGAGAGGTACTCCCAGGGTTCTGATGCACTGCAGTCAGACCATGTTACATCCTTGCTCACCTCCCTCACTTTCTGAAAGCTTCCAAAACGTCAGAATTCTGTCTTGATGCCCAATCCTTAGTATTCCCAGTACACTGGGAATTAATGTTATTATTTTTTAATGTTGGCCACTATTTCTTACGTTAGCAAGTTCTGTTACTTCCTCTGGAACCAGTATGAATCTCTGCTTTGTCTAAAGGGGTTCCCAATGAGAACGTTAGAATCGGGGCATGATAATGATAAGAAAATCGGGAAGAGGCAAGTGGGTAGGGGGTTCAAGAAGGAGATGAGCTCCCCCTTTCTTTTTTAAATGATTCCATTGAGGGCTCATACAACTCTAATGGCTATCTATACAAACATACTTGGTGTCAGTATTTACATTTGGGGGAGGGGGACTCGTACAATTCTGATCACAATCCATTCATCCATGCATTGCGTGAAGCACATTTGTACATCTGTTGCCCTCATCATTCTCAAAACATCTGCTTTCTACTTGAGTCCTTGGTATCACCTTCTCATTTTCCCCCTTCCTTCCCACTCTCCCCCTCCCTCACAAACCCTTGATTTATAAATTATTGTTATTTTGTCCTATCTTACACTGTTTGACATCTCCTTTCGCCCGTTTTTCTATTGTTCATCTCCCAGGGAAGGGATCGTATGTAGATTCTTGTAATCAGTTCCCCCTTTCTACCCCACCTTCCCTCCACCCTCCCAGTTTCGCCACTTTTGGAACTGGTCCTGAAGGGATCATCTGTCCTGGATTTCCTGTGTTTCTGGTTCCTATCAGTACCAGTGTACATCCGCTGGTCTAACCAGATTTGTAAGGTAGAGTTAGGATCGTGGGGGAGGGGGAAGGAAGCTTTTATGAATTAGAGAAAAGTTGCATATTTCACCTTTGCTATACTGCGCCCTGATTGGCTCATCTCTTGCCTGCGACTCTTCTGTAAGGGGATGTCCAGTTGCCTATAGATGTGCTCCCCCTTTCTTATTGAATCCGATCACCTTCTCATTCTCCTCATTCCTCAGGTGAAGTTTCTTGGTTCCCCCTTCCTTTCATCTGCTAGGTCCAAATCGATTGTGCTATGCATCAGTCTTAGAACTAGGCTTCTTTTCATAGGATCCTCATCTGATGTTAAGAGTAGAAGAATAACAACTGCATTGCAGTCTTCTGTTATGAAGTATTGGTATTCAATAGTCTGATTAAATTTGCTCTTTTGCAGTCAAGTACTGATCTGCTGATAGTTTAAACTCACCCAGGGCCTCTGGGGAAGAAAGTGGTGGTACTCTGCTCCTGTATCCTCTTTTGCTGTTGCTGATAGGTGTCTTTGAGTCAGTTCTGACCTTTACAACAGACCAAAAAATGCTCAGACCTTTGACATCCTCCCAATCATGGCGACCTTTGAGCCCATATGACAGTCCCTGGGTTCATCCATATCACTGAGAGTCTTTCTTTCTTTTTCTTTTTTCAACCAATCCTTTATTCTGGAAATATTGCAGCCTAGAAAACTCCATGGGGGCAGTTCTACTCCGTATCATGGTGTCATTGCATCTGAATAATTTATTAAAACCTAACAACAGCATGCATATGATATTTTGTGGCCATAGGTGAATTGTGCCAACTTTCTGAACTTCAATTTTCTCTTCCTTGAAATGAAGATGAAATCCAAGGGACTTGTTGCCAGAAGTTAATGTATGACAGAGTAGAAGTATATGATAGGGCACATCAAGCATCAGCTCTCTTCTTTCCTTCCTTCCTTCCTTCCTTCCTTCCTTCCTTCCTTCCTTCCTTCCAATTGCACTGCTTTGTTGACATACAGGAACCCTCATAGCATAGGAATTATGTGTTGGCTGTGGTCCAGCCTGCAAGACATTTGGTTAATGCTAAGAAGTTTGCCTAACTCTGTCCCCTGCATGCTGTACTGCTGTTGTTGTTAGGTGACGCGTAGAAACCCAAACACAACAGAATGAAGCAGGGCTTAGTCCTGCACCATCTTATTGGTGTTGACAATTGTTATGTTTGAACTCATTGTTGCAGCCTCTGTATGAACCCATCTCACTGAGGATCTTCCTCTTTGTCAGTGACTCTCTACTTTCCCAAGCAAAATCCTTGTGTGTTGGAGTAAACCAACTCACAGTCACTCATATATGTATAAGAAAGAGCTTTAGATACCAGAACAATTGAATATTGAGAAAGCATCCCAGCCCAGTCCAGATCAAGTCCATGACTATATAAGTCCATATGTCCAGTGCCAATTTATAGAGTACTCTTCAGATTCATGTAACACATGCAATGACGCCAAATGCAGGAAGATCACAGGCCAGTGGCTCTTGTGGATCCAGTGGTGGTGGAAGCATCTCAGCACTGTCAGGGGTCTCCATGTGGATCCTCCAGTTCCCAGGGCATGGGGTCTATTACAGGAGTTCCCAGCATCCTCAGGAGAATACCATAACCAAATAAAGGCTTCGTTGACTAACTCCTGATTCTCAGGCTAAACTCTACCCCTACACTCATAATCCTCAAATTGACAGCAAATTCTGTAAGTACCACACCCAGGTCATGCTCTATTATATACTTGGATAATTTTTCAAAGCATACAAACGCTTGTGTAGAAATAGCCTCGCCAAACCTAGATATGTCTATGTGTGTACTCCCATATGTCTATTTGCACTGGTTCAGTTTACATACCTACTTATGTGCCCACTTGTACATTACTGTTTATTATTACTATTATTGAAGGAGGCTATAACAGTATTTTTTCATTGTCACCTTTTATTCCTGTGTACTTACTTTTACATTTCTTCTTTTGCCATGGTCATATTGTGCTAATGTCTTCTTTTTCTTTCATTCAACTTAATACAGGTCTCCTCTTTAGTTAGTACTTTTCTCTCCCTCACTGCTTCATCCATACCAAGAGTGGTGTGGTGCAGTATCTGACTCCTAACTTCCTAGGAGAGGCAGGGGTGGAGGTGGGGGGGAGATTCACCATCAGCATCAACCCAAGGCTGTTTCCTATGAAGTAGAAGTCAGACATCTCTCCAAACTTTTTATGAATTCTGACACCAATCACCACTTCCACAGCACTCTCTACTTCTCTGCTACTATTAATAATTTGTGGCAGTGGCCACATAAAATTGACATAACATATTCCCAGAGATGAGGTTCATTAGGTAAGTTACAGGATACAACTCAGGTTCAGGAACAGTTAAGACAGGACAACTTTCTCTCAGTTGTCCCCACAGGCATGTCTCTCTCTTGTTCCCAGCTTCTCAACCTGGTCCTGCCCTGCTAGGGCAAATGTTACAAAATTCTTTTAACTCTGCCAATACATGCTTAGAGATATCCCATTCTGATGACAAGCCACTTGTCCAGAGGCTTTCTCACTTTGTGTGCCAGGAAGCCCAACACACTGTCTCCTGGTTCTGCTTCCACTGCTTCCACCATTCTTCTGTCTCTGCTTCTCACTGCATCCCACCATCTCTGGTATCACTCTTCTCGTCTCTTGGATGAAACGGTTTCAGCACAGGGATCTCACATCCAAATGATGTCTTCTACTCCTGGCTGTAATCTTTGGCAGGTAATAAGAGTCCCATTTCTTCCTCTGGATGGCTCATTTTAAACCTAGCATAATGGTCAAATCAACAAATTCCTACATGAGTCTTCTATGTACCTCAGTTGCATGGTCCCACCACCACAAAGGGCCCTGCACTTTTTTGATGTACAATAGCAGCAAATGACCTATCCACAAGCACAGTAAATGCTATTATTTCCAGAGTGAGATGATATCTCATTGTTGTTTTGATTTGCATCTGTCTAATGACTACATGCATTTTTTTCATGTATTTGTTGATTGACTGTCTACTTTGGTGAAATGTCTGTCATGTGCTTTGCTCATTTTAAAATTGAATTGCTTGGCTTTTGTTTTTGAGATGTTGAAGTTATCTATAACTTTCTCACATATATCATTGGAAAAAATTTAAACTATTTTTTAGATTCTCCTTTTGCAGCTTTGAAGAACTCTTTTGATGCACATGAGATAAAAAGATTGGGGAAGATTGAGATCATTTGGGGAAGTATCAGTCATTGAGTTCATCCTCCATGATTTATCAGTTTCTAGTTAAGTTTGATAGATCTTGCTATAAATCAGGGCCCTTAAATTTGCTTATATTTTTCTTTCATGATGCTTTTAGTTCTTCGTTTAGGTCTTTGATCCACCTTGAGTTCGATTTTTGAAAATGGCGTGAGGTTTGGCTCTTGTTTTGTTTTTTGCAAATAGGCATCTAGTGTTGCCAACATCATCTCTTCACCAGTTAGTGAGTTTAGCTCTTTGTCAAAGACCAGCTTTGCAGAGATCGATGGCTTTCATATCTTCCTTGCCATTTTGAATACCTTGTATTGCCTTTTTATTCTGGGTAGGACCTCTGACACAAAGGAGAATCCTTGTCTCATTTCCATTCTCAAAGGAAATGCTTTCGGTCTCTCTCCATTGAGATGAGTGTGGGCTGTTGACTTTGTATATGTGCCTTTAATGAACAAATTTGGATTGCTCGCCACGCCAGTGGGGTGATGGAAGGAGGGCGAGGAATAGACAATGGGCAGGAGAAGGAAGGAGGGAGCAGTGGGCAAATGGGCATGTGGTTGTGCTGCTGCCTTTCACTGGTGAGAGGAGAGAGCCCAGCTGATAGGTAGGATAGTGCAATGACTGGTTCAGAAGGTGGCAGGGCTGGATGAGTCGTCAATGGTGTGCTTGAGTGGCCTGTCACTGGTTGGTTGGTTGAGTGGAAGGAGTGGCTTGTATGGTGTAAAGGTGAGTAGCCACTGCTTCATAGGCTTGCCAGAAAGGGGAAGTGTGTCAGTCAGGGTGGAAGGGGGAAAATGGTGGTCTGGGCAGAGGGGAGAGGAAACAGAAGCTTGTATCTTGGTACCTGATGGTAGGAGTTGCAAGGATGGGGGCAGAGTTGTTCCATTAACCACCCAGAAGGTGGAGGGAGGAGAAGTGCACATTTCTGGCCACTGCATGGGGCACTTGGCCTCTTCCCATTGTTTACAACAAACCATCAGGACCTTATTTCACACTGGTATATCTACACATCACTCTGTGTCCCATTGGGGATTCTGTGAAGTTGTTTTCTGTGACCTTTACGCTTTATCTGAAGATGACTACACTGTTTCAGGTTGACTGGCAGGACTCTCAACTCGATCTCTTCTTGTTTGCTGTTTTCAGTCAGCTTCATATTTCAGGCAGTGTTTGGTCCAGTTCGTTATACTTTCATTTGGAGCTCAGGGTTCCAGGAAGGTTCTAGATATGTGTTTCTCTTGGTTTTGTGGGTCTTTGCTGTGGAGGGATGCTGTGGTGCATCTGACTAAGCCATCCTTTGGGTCAGATGTTCTCCCCAGACAATGTTTAATCACTTCCTCTAACACTTCCACTACATGATATTTGTGGCAACAGCTGTGGTGGCAAATTGAATTCTCTGATTAATCGAGTGTTACTAAGAAAACTCCTTTTATCTTCACCTGTGCAGTCAAACATCTTTCTAAAATAGAGTATAACCTATTTTCCTGCCTTAGCAAGTAGGACTAGGGACAAAATAGGTTATCTATCTCATTGATGACTCAGCATCCCTCTCCGAACAGTGCACAGTCTTGTAAATAGAAAGAGTGGGGAATTCTGAGCTGAGCATGCCTGGCCTAGAAGAGGGACCCCAGAATGAAAAACCATGCCCAATGTGTCATCTTGAGCATCAGATAGAAGGCTATCTGAAGGAAGTTGAGAGTCAAAAACTATCTGCACATGCTCTGTGCGTAGGTGTCTTACTCTGTGTTCTCTAGAAGAGTGAAATCAGTAAAATGTATGTTTAAGTATTCGTGAAGAGATTGACTTCAAGGGAATAAGTCACACAGTGGTGAGGAAATGATCACACCATTGTTGGAGCTGACAGACCCCAAATCCATGGGGCAGGTAGTAGGCTAGAGCCTTCTCTCAACTCACAGGGAGGAGATCAAAGCCTGCTAGGCAAGTAGCAGGCTGGAGACTTCCACAGGTGTATACTCCAGGACCAGACGTCATGAAATGAGAAGAGGCCAAGGCAAGAGATGAGCTTTGCCAGGACATCTATTTTTATACTGGAGATAGGGCCACACCCCTGGCAAACTCCCCAATGAACTGATTGGCTGCTCACATCAGTGCACTTATGGGAGGTGATTACATCCGATCGCATTAAGAAAGCGCAATCACTCCAGTGTCTGCCACCACCCCTGAGAATGACAGCCTAGCCAAGTTGACATAAGCATCATAGTAGGTGAGGAGAGGGTTGGGAAAACTGAATTCCTGAATGAATTATGGGTTTCCATCCATGGTGGTTGACTTGGGTTACTTTTCTTTAAGCTAGAGCATATTTGACATGTCTGCCTGCAACAGCTCTCGCTGATCCGATGCTAGGTTCCTTAAGCTGTCCTGCATCCGTGGATGCAGTGACAACTAGAGCCATGGTGGTTAGGAGAATAGACCGTTGAGAAGACTCCTTGGTGCACACATTCCACCAATTGGAGATTCACACTGTAAGGTTGCCTATACTGGGAGTCAGGCTGGTTTAGGATGTGTTCCTATCTCATTGATTCCTCCAGAGTGATCTCCTTTAACAGGTTCAAGGAACTTCAAGGACTTGTCCAAGGTGTCTCTGCTGGAAGAGGGTTGTCTTCAGGTTTCTAAGCTCTAAAGTACTTTTGGTTTCAAGACTGTAGCTCTCCCGAAAGCTCACGGTGTATTAGTGGTCTCTCTACAGTTTATTTTTCAAAAGAGCTTGTGTGGAATTGTTCTCATTTCTTTCTTAAGTGCTTGGCCATTGCATCTAGGTCAAGGATTTTCTTTGTGGGAGCATTTTTGAGGGTTTTGTTTTGTTTTTAAGATTGTTTGCTTTTAATTAAAAGTTTATTGCGGTAAGCTATGTATAACAAAACATTAGCTATTTCAGCATTTTTACATGTAAAATTAAGTGATATTAATTACATCCATCTTTACATTCATCATCTTGGGCAACCATCGGTAGGGTGGATTAAAGGGCACTGAGTTTCTATTAAGGGTAATGGGAAAACAGAGGAGGGAAGAAAAGGCTGCATCTCTTTTACACTATAAATGTGTCTTGCTAAAATATGTTTTGACCAGTCACAGCTTCAGCGTGCATAACTTTCTTTCATGCGCTGGATTTTGTCCTAACATTGAACCGTATCATCCAGACAAATGAGTTGGGACACAGGACAGTTCTCAGAGAGGACCTCTAGCCAGCTTGAGGAAGCAACAGCAAAAGAAAGGAAATTGAGCCTAGGCAACTAATCCCCTTTGTTCCTCATAACCTCAGAGCCCAGTTAATATTCACATTTTAGAGATGACAAAACGGAGTCTCAGAAAAAGATGAAGCAATGTGTCCCAAGGTCACAGAGTGAGTAAGCAGTAATGCCAGCTTAAGTTTCTCAGAACTCTGTTTGCTGTTTTCTATGAGAATATTGGTTGACTGAAGAATATGTCAAGGGATTATGTAGAAGACCCAAAGTGATCTGGGGGAGTTGGATTCAAATTTTGTCTTTCACTATTCATGGTCTGGGTAGCCATGGAGAATACCAGTTTCCCAGATAGTTCCCCAAACATGCTGGAAGTATGGACAAAGAAGCTTAACGTGGACATTTTTGTTGGGCAGAAATAATAAAAAATAGCAGCAAGGTATAACCAATACAAGCAAATAGTACCCTCCCAGAAGGTCATTTGTTCAAATTCTGTAGAATTTCCTGGGATGATAAGCAGGGCTGACACTACCCAGCTGAGGATCTTCCAGAATGCTCCTTAGAAGCAAGGAAGGAGAGATTTAGTTTCACATAATGTGTTAGGCCAGGTAGACTAGTGAAACACTAGTGACACTCATTTATGTTTAAGAACAAACCTTATAATATGAAGTAATTGTTTATCCAGGAAACATCTCAGCTCAGTCCAGATCAAGTCCATAGGTCTGATACTACTCCATAAATCTGATGTGAGTCCATAAATCCCTCTACAGACTCAGACAGTCACATGCACTGATGCAGAATGCAGGAAGATCACAGGCCGGTGGATCAAAATCTTTCAGATCCAATGGCACTGGAAGTTTCACAGGGCTCTGAAGGTCTCCAGTGTGACTCCAGCAGCTCTCTGAGGGACTCAACAGCAGGAAGGTGAAGGCCGAGACAAAGTGGCCTGCCTCCGGAAAACCATTTATTTCCCTGACTCCTCCCAATGAGGACATCAAACTGAGACTGGATTGCAGGCTAACCTCCATCCCTTCACTTTCATATCTTCAAGGTGACACGAAATTATGTAACCACCACACATACTTGGGACTTATCTTCCGGAGAGACCGGTCCTTGGAGAAAGACATTATGCTTGGTAAGGTAGAGGGTCAGCGTGGAAAAGCAAGACCCTGAATGAACTGAGGTTGTTGCAATGGTGAGCTCAAACCTAGCCATGATTGGGAGGGTGGTGCAGGGTGGGTCTGGGTTTCCTCTTGCTGGACATGAAGGTGCTATAAATCAGAGTGACTTGATGACACCTAACAATACCATCCGGCAGTGACACAGAATCACCTGGGAGTGGATCCCAGGTCTCTTGACATCTTCAGTCCTGCCCTGTACAAAAGTTGGGCCCCCAGACAGACTCTATTCAACAGCTGCTCACAGCTCTAGCACATGCTGTCCCTAGATGACAGTGCTCCATGTCACAAATGCCTGGGGAGTGTCCCCAGGTTGCCGGACTCAGTTTCAGTCCTAACATCATCTGCTATTTTATCCACAACAACCCACGATAAATGATTAAGAGACCCCCTTTACAGAGGAAGAAGTTGAGGCTTCGGGAAAAAAAGTAAATTCCACGAATCGCAAAGCGAAGGAGTGGCAGGGGCAGAATATGAGCCCAGGACTTTCAGATCTCTCAGTTCATTCTCTTATAAAGAGCACCTGTGGTTCTCCAGTTTCTGGCTAATATAACAGCATTCAGATCCGAATCACCTGGGGAAATTAAAAAATTCCTGTTTCCTCCAGGCCCACCTTCTGTTTCGGTAGAACTGACTCTCTAGTGTTAACAAGCACCTTGCTCCACATCCACAGGGATCCATGCCCATTGTTGCAGAGTAGATGCTCACTGAGAACCCCCACGTAGGGCAGAGTAGAACTTCTCCCCAGAAAGTTTCTGATGAGACAGGGCGTTTACAAAAACAGACAGCCTCATCTTTCTCACATGGTTGGGTTACGTGTTTGGATCACAAGCCTTTCAGTCAGTAACTGAGTGCTTAGCCACTCCATCTCCAGGCCTCCTTCATCACAAGGGAGAACAAGTGATTCTGTAAGTGTGGGTGTTTCTTCAGATGACTATAATACCCACTAGCCAAGAGTCCACCCTCCACTCGCAAATCCAGCTAGTGCTCCAAGATTAAGGTTAATATCCAGCTTTGGTATCTGTTTTTTTTTTTTTTTAATGCTCAACCTCCTATCATGAACCCTTCCCTACCTCGTACTACCTCTCCCTTCTTCCCTCCCTATACATGTGTATGGTTCACTTTCCCATTTACTTCCCTCTCTTGTAGTTTCTTGCAGTTGTCTTTAAACTTTTTTTCTTTGTGTATGTCTTTTGTGTCCCTATCTAAATTTATTCTTAGGTCTGTTATCCTTTGGGGGATTATTGTAAATTATCTTGATTTCTTGACTTCCTTTTTGAAGTTCTCGTTGATAGAGAAGTGTGCAAGTGATTTTTGCCTGGCGAGTTTATACTGTGTCCCTTTACCGAAGCTGTCTATTAGTTCTACTAGCATTTTCATGGAATTTTGGTGTTCTTACAAACAACAAAGATCATGACAGCTGCAAACAGGGATAGTTTTAATTCTTGCCAATGGCTATCCCTATAATGTTTGTTCTCATGTTTTCTTGCCCTAACCAGAACTTCCAGTGTAATATTAAGTAGGAGGGGTCACAAAGGCCATCCCTGTCCAGTTCTCATTCTTTTTTTAAAAATTTTTTTTGGGGGGCATCACTGCCCTCTGGTGGTGGGAGTAGGAGACCCAGCCTTTGCTCCTGTGGAGCTGCTGCTGGAATTGAACCTCCATCCCAGTGGGCCACAGTCCCGCGCACAACCACTATGCCACCGGGGCTCAGCCCCCAGTTCTCATTCTTGAGGGGAATATTTTCCATTTCTTTCTGCTGGGAACAATATTGGCTGTTGTTTTTATGTAGAGGCCCTTAATTTTGATGTGGAATTTCCCTTCTCTTCTTATTTTGTTGAGAGCCTATGTCAGGAAAGGGTGTGTCAATGGTTTTCTGAATCAATTGAACTGATCAAGTTTTCCTTCCCTTTGTTTTTATACATGGTGAATGACTGTTGACTAGTGTCTAATGCTGGACCATCCCCTCTCGACCATGTAATTATGATTTTGAAATTCTTTGGGGGCCCTGTTGGCTAGATATTTGGCGAGAATTTTTACATATGTAGGGATATTTGTCTATGATTTCCACACGGTTTTTGGTGGTTGATTTAAAAAAAAAAATTTCCAATGATTTCATTGGGGGCTCTTTCAGCTCTTATAACCTTCCACACATCATTTGTATCAAGCATATTTGTATATATGTTGCCATCTTCATGTCCAAATATTTTCTACTTGAGCCCTTGGTATAAGCTCCACTTTCCCCTTCCCCCCATTTTAATATATCATTTTATTGCAGGCTTATACAACTCCCTTCGTGATCAATACATACATCATTTATATGCAGACCACACTTGCACACTTGTTGCCATCATCACTCTCAAAATATCCTACCTCCACTTAGGTCCCCAGTACCAGCTCCCTATGTTTCCCTTCTGTCTCCCCTCCCTTCCCCCATGAATCCTTAATAATTTACAAATTGTTATTACTTTTTCATATCGTACACTGTCCGATGTATTCCTTTACTCACTTCCCCACTGTCCGTACCCCAGAGAGGAGATTATGTGTAGATTCATGAAGTTGGTTCCCCTCTCCCTCCACTCCACCATCCCCCCACCCTCCCGGTATCACCACACTCACCACTGGTCCTGAAGGGATCATCTATCCTAAATTCCCGATCTTTCTGACTCCAGGGTACATCCCCTGGTCTAGCTGGATTGTCAGGTAAAACTGGGATCATGAGAGTGGGTAGGAGGGAGCATCTGAGAGGTAGAGGAGAGTTGAATATTTCATCATTACTACACTGCCCCTTAAGTAGCTCATCCCCTCCCTGCAACCCCTTGGTGGTTGATTTTTCAGAAGGAGATCACCAGGCCTTTCTTTTGAATGACTTAGTAGACTTGACCCTCCAGTGTTTCAATGAGTGCATTAATCGTTTGCTTACCTTATTCAGGAATTCCAATAAAGACCTTGTCCTTCACACATCACTCACATAAGTCCTCACACACCCATTGAGGGAGAGGACAGATACAATCCCCCTACCAAACAAGACAAAGTGAAACTACCTCTGTGACAGCCCTGTGACAGACTAAGAAAGCAGGGTCCCTGACCCTCCTGCTCCAGCCCAGGGTTTGTCCCCTTCACTGTCTTTCTGCCCTCCAATCTCCTATTTGGAACTCGCTGCTCCCTCCTCTGCATTCCCACTACTCCATGTTTATGTTTCTCTTTTGACACATTATATCATATCTGGTATTTCAGTTATTTGTTTACACAAATGTTTTCTCTCTGTATTGTAAGCTTCTCAGGGGCAAGATACAATGCTTTATTCAACAAACATTTATTCAGCTCTTACAACATTATGGGCAATTTTTTTCCTGCGTGGTGATGAAGAGTGGTGGCTCTGGCGCCCAGACGGGTGAGTGCGGCTCTTGGCTTTGGTTAGATGTGACCTTGGGCCTGTTACTGAACCTCCTCATCTGTGAAATGGAGATCATAATGGTAGCTCTCCCACAGGAAGGACAACGGTGTGGGTTTAAGGAGTCAGCTCACATCATGTGTTCAGAATGGTGTCGGGCACTCCCCCCGCCCCCAGACATTCCTTATAGATAATAGGAATGACAATTTTCAACATCTCAGCCAAGAGTAAGTATTTATGAAGGGGATGCCTGAATGCATGAATGCGAGGTTCATATAATCTAGGAATCACCTCACATCTTGTTTGTCAAAGAGCCAGGAGGCTCATGTTGTCAGGGACACTCTTCAGACTTGAGTGCTTACTCTTGACTCTGTCCCTGAGCGGTTTGTCATGTGCTTTGGGGCAAGACGTTTGCCCCAGTCTCCTCTGTTTCCTAATGTACAAAGGAAGGGTATTGCAGTAGACCGTCCCTTTCAGATCTGAAAGCCGCACCCCAAATCCTTGCCTTTGTGGCCCAGTGGTCATGAAGTCCCCAGCCCCAAGAGTGGTGCCTACGCTTGCAGGACAGGTCTCCAAGAGCCAACTCTGTCCCATGGGCTTAGGCTTGCTGGCTGTCAGTATTAACAGTGAGGCGCCCGATGGCAGATTTATAAAGTCAGCATTTGCTGAGTGGTCTATTGTGACTGGCTCAAAATAGCCTCATGCCTCTGTTCAGGGTATCAGGCCTCCTAATACCCAGTAACTTCGTACTCAAAACATCAGCCAGCTATTGTGTAACTCCAATGACAGCAGGTTCTTGCTACAAATCCTGAAAGCTGTCTCTTGGATACCCTTAACGTATTCATAACATTGGTATTTATGTATTTATCTCTGAAAACCATAACCTTGGAAAAAGCATTTAGGGGAAAGAAGGCTGTAGTGATTAAAGAAAGCTCTGTTCATTTGAACAACATTAAATACAACTGGCATAATGACAACTGTGAGATCTGATAGAATATAGAGAAGGCTGCAAATAAAGGGCTTGTATTTTTCCCTGATGTAACATAATGGTCACATTTTTCTTTCACAATGGTTTTGCCGAGATAAAGAACAAATTATACTGATTTGATTGCTACTTAGAAATACTTAAAATTGAAAAAGACAGCAGGTGGGCCTGGTTAGAAAGGATGGTTATTTTAGCATAACAGATGCATGCATAAAACATCGCCCAGCCAATTTTTTAATCATAAGAACCCCCCAAACTTTTTCTCTCCTACTTTTCCTTGGGATGTGAATGGGTGGGGGGAATCCATAGGCACTGCTGGAGGGCACCCTCTAGACTCAAGGAAGCAGCCCGAAGCAGGGAGTTCTTGGGGAAGGACGCCAAAGCCTTGCCGACCACAGAGGGGGAAGGCAAAGTTGGACTCACTGACAATAGAGCCCAGGAGTCAGGGGACAAAAAGCAGTGATCCCAAACCACAGGACCCTAAGCTTTTTCAGTGGGATTTTCCGATAGCGGGCAGAGGGAGGTACTCAGTTTCCTGACCTCTCATTCATTACGAGTCTTCTTTCCTGAACATCTCTAGGTCTCCATTTCGCCCCGATCCCACCGTAGCAGAAGCCAGGGACTCTTCCAAACCATTCTCTGTGGCTTCCAGTCCCTGCTTCCAAGAGGCACGAATGTTGAAATTGTGAAACGAAGGCACGCTTCATGGCCGCTCGAGATGACAACTTAAGAACTTGGCCCCAACTCTTGTTCTGGCTCTTGCACCTTCTCAGTTGGAAGGTATTCAAGCTACCAGCGCACTGGTGTGTTTTTAAAAAGGGAAGAACCGCGTTATTCCAGGTGGATCGGTCCTGGAGCTGGGGACTCCAGAAAATAACACCAGTTCTCAAATTGCCGGTATGGCGCAGAGTTTCAGAGGTGAGCTCTGTCTTGCTTGACACAAAGCCTTCTTATCTTTGCTCCGGCTCGTTTTCCTCTAAACCAGGCAGTCAATCTCTTTCAGAGCTGGAGACTTGAATAAGCAGAGCCCTGCCTGGCAGGCGCCAGGCACAAACCCTAGGTTCAGGGTGAAACTGGCTTTTTCTAAAGCACCCCCAATTCTCCTGGCCTATAGTTTTGCTCTTGTTGGCTTTCTGATGTCAGAAAGCCATTCAATTTGTTTCTTTCATTGAGCACTTGGCCTTGGTCAACTTCCCCAAAGTGCTCACCTAGGTCAAATCCTCTCAAGCTTCTTCCTTAGATTTAAAACAAAACAACTTCTTTATTTTAGAAGAATTTTAGATGTACAGAAAAATCGAAAAGATAGTACAAAGAATCGCCATAAATCCCACTTCCACTCTCCCCTAGTGTTAATATCATATTTTTCAGGCCATAAGACACACGTTTCCCACCCAAAGTGGGGGAAAAAATGAGGGTGCTTCTTCTGGTCTGAAGGTGTGGTACCCCAGAACATTTTAGTGTACTGATACAATTTGGTTCAGAATAGTTTTTCCTGTTTTCGTGCTCTAAAAACTGAATGTGTGGTTCAGAATCCTGCTCCCTGTTTTCCTGCTCTAAAAACTGGGTGTGTCTTATAGTCTGAAAAATATGGTAATATGGAGCAGTGCCACAGTTAACAAACTAATTCTGGGATGTGATCATTAGCTAAAATGCATACTTTAATTCAGATTTTCTTAATTTGTTTTGTTGTCTTTTACCTAATGTCTTTTTTTTCTATCCCGGCATAGCACATTATGTTTTGTCATCAACCCGGGCCTTTCTTGGCTGGGTCGTTACCCAGACTGCCCTTGTTTTTGAAGACCTGGATAGTTTGGGGACAGATTGGTCAGATGTTTGTAAGTTGTCCTTCAATTGGAATTTGCCAGGCATTTTTGGCATGCTTAGAAGCGACTAAAATTACAGAGGTCAAGTGCCATGTTCCTTGCACATCCAGGGGATGCACTATCACCATGACTGTGCAGGACATCTTTGGTCATCTGGCTGAAACAGTGCGTGTCAGGCTTCTCAATGGAAGGCACCATCCCTTTCCTGCTGTCTCCCCTTCCAGAGCACTCTTTGGAAGCCAGTCGTTATGCCAAACCCACCCATAAGAAGTAGGCAGTAACACTCTACTTTCTTGAGGCTGAAACATAAAGAAGGGGTCTGGAATTCTCTTGTACAGTAAGATTAGCCTGTTCTCCTCCATGTATTTCCTAATGAAATAATTTCTTAAGCTCACTCTGGATGCATGGCTATTTATTTTGTATTTTTAATTGTAGTGTACTATGGATCATTTCTTCTTTTGCTCAAATTTTTCCAGCCTGAGTCAATGAGCATTTTTCTAAGGCTTCCTTTGACATGGACCTTTGCATTTATTTATTTGTTCTTAGAACTGCTTTACTTTTCTGGCAAGACAAGACATCCCATACCGCTCTTGTATATTTCTAATCCCCAACTCGCTGTTGTTGGTGGGCAATGGAGACCTGCGCACCACAGAACGAAACCACATCTGGTCCTGTGTCATCCTCACAATTGTTCTTTTGTCAAGTCCATCGTGGCAGCTACTGTGTCCATCTGTCTCGTTGAGGGCCTTCTTCTTTTCCGCTGCCCCTTTATTGTACCAACCATGATGTCCTTCTCCAGAGACTAGTCTCTCCTGATAACATGTACAAAGTATGTGATAGGAAGTCTCACCGGCCTTGCCTCTAAGAAGCATTCTGGCTGCACTTCCAAGAGAGATGTTGATTCTTTTGGCTGTCCATGGCATTTTCAAGAGTCTTTGCTCCACCAAGTGAATCCATTGTGCTTCGGTCTTCTTCATTCAGGGTGGACTTCCACCTGCATGTGAGGCAATTGAAAATAGCATGAGTTGAGTCGGGCACACCTTAGTCCTCAAAGTAACATCCTTACTCTTCAATACCCTACAGAGGATTTGTGCAGCAGATTTGCCTAATGCGTTCTTGACTGCTTCTTCCATGAGAATTGATTGTGGATCCAAACAAGATGAAACCCTTGACAACTTCAATATTCCCTCCATTTATCACAATGTTATCTATTGGTCTAGTTGTGGGGATTTTGGTTTTCTTTACATCAAATTCCTTGAATCAGCCATTTTTAAAAAAAAATTTTTTTGGGCATCACTGCTCTCCGGTGGTGGGAGTAGGAGGCCCAGCCCCACTGCTGGAATTGAACCTCCGTCCCAGTGGGCCGCAGTCCCGCGCACAACCACTACGCCACCGGGGCTCAGCCCAGAATCAGCCATTTCTTTCTTTTTTTTTTTTTAGGCATCACTGCCCTCAGGTGGTGGGAGTAGGAGGCCCAGCCTTTGCTCCTGGTTGCTGGAATTGAACCTCCAACCCAGTGGGCCGCAGTCCCGCGCTCAACCACTACGCCACCGGGGCTCAGCCCCCAGAATCAGCCATTTCTAAGAACTTGGTTCCTTTTGTTTTGTAGAATGGTCTTAGAAACGTCAGTTTAGATGTTGGATGCACTTTAAACTTGTTAGAGTTCCATTCTCAGTCTCACTTTTGTCCTGCATAGATATCCTTTCTCGGGTCATCTCCATCCTTGCCCAGTGGTCGATCAGCAAATTTAGATGCCACACGATTGACTATTTTCCAATTTCTCCCTCACATACATAAATAAAAATACCCCTATCTATACATATGTAGATAGTCATGAAAAACAATGTCCCTTTTTTGAAAAAAAGATTACACTCATCACAGGCTGATCTATTTCTCCAGCTCTGAATTCAAGCCTCCTTCTTGAAGACCATCATTTTAAATACTGGAAAGATAAGTACAGGCTGCAGTAGGAGTAGGAGAAAATGCCTAGTTTGAAGCTTGTCTCATGCAAAACAAGCCCCGGAGAGAAATAAAACAATCTGTTTGTTTGGGGGGGGGGGGGCGCAATGAAAAAGGGGCCCAAACTTGACCTAACTGGACTGAGAGAGGGTCAATGATGATGTAATGAACTAAGAACCAGGACAACATCTAAGTTGGACTCATTTACTGTTACTTGAGCAACTTTGTGGCTGAATGGATTTTCTACCGACCTGGCGAATGGCTTTACCATTTTAGACCTTTTCTTCAACACTGGTCTTGCCCAAGCATCAATCCCATAGATGTTTCCAAAGCAACAACTGCTAGCACAACCTCATGATTTCAGGATTCACCAGCCCCTTATTGTTGGATCTATTTAAAATCATGGTGATACCATAAGTGTCAGAGTTGAATTGTGTTTCATAAGCTTTTTGTTTGTTTGTTTGTTTGGGGCATCACTGCTCTCCGGTGGTGGGAGTAGGAGGCCCAGCCCCACTGCTGGAATTGAACCTCCGTCCCAGCGGACCGCAGTCCCGCGCACAACCACTACGCCACCGGGGCTCAGCCCTCATAAGCTTTTAATGACAGGTATTTGGGAAGGTAGATCACCAGGCCTTTCTTCTGAGGTGTTTCTTGGTAGACTCTAATCTCTAACCTTAGGGTTAGCAACCAAATACATTAACCATATGCACTACTTAGGTACTCCAGTTTTAGGGCTTAAAGGAACTTTAAGGATTAACTGGGTCAAGTGCTCATTCCGTGATTGGTTCCTTTATATTGTTTCCAAATGGTGACTTCCTATCTTCCATTTGAATTCTTCTTCTATCAAAAAGAGCACCGCCTGCCAAAGAAATCTCTTATATCTTTGGAAGGCTACATACAGCCATTAGCAAATTCTTCACATTACCACCGCCACCAACCCCCCGCCTCACCACACACACATGTTTCTAGGCAACTTTCTACACTTTCCATTTCAGTGTTTTGTCCCAGAATAAGTAAGTTAACTCTTCCACCTAGCAACCCTTCATATATTTGAAAGTAGTTTTTGATGCAATCTATATTATAAATCTTTCGATTTTTAAAGTATCTTTTGAGAAGGTGATATTTTAAAACTGCATACTATTCCATTATAGTTATGCCCTATGATTTATCAGTCCATTTTCTTATTGTTGGTATTTAGATGACTTCCAACTTGGGGTTATTCTACATAATGTGCAGTCAACATCAATGCATAAATCTTTGCCCATATTTCAATTATTTACTTAGAATGAATTATTAGATGTGGTATTACTGGGTGAGAGGTAACTGTGAGAATTTCAGTATGGTAGAGAAAAGAGTCTCTTTGTTTCCTGAAAAGATCCAGGCATGTTTATGCGGTCTGTGAGTCCAGAATGCTGAGAAGACATTTTGAGAAGACATTTCGAGCAGTTGAAGAGTCCTGATTGTCATTGGCACACGGTTTAGATTATATCCATCTTGAAGAAAGAGTTGTGGTGACCAAAAGTGTGTGTTGTCCTTTGTTAGCATGGAGGTGAGTGACAAAGCTCACAGTCAAAATTTAAAGTTCCATTTTGGATGAGATTAAACCCATCTTCGGGTGAGATCCCAGCAAGCGGAATCTGGTGCCTGTACAGGGAGGATTGTCAAAAGCAAGACAGTGCAAAAGCACTCACAATGTTGAGACCCAAGTCAAACTGTCTACAGTGACACATGGAGCAGCTGTCCCGTGGCCCAATGGAAATATTGAAAAGGTCAGAGATTTTGCACGTTCAGAGAAGAGGGTGGATGGAGAGTTAAAATTAGATAAAGGAGCAGGCTCATTCCAGGAATAAGATCTGGATGGGGGGAAAGTTTTAATAAAATGTGTGCTGAGCATCTTAGGTGATGGCGAGGAGCAATGGAGTCTGGGCATTTACTTTGATCTCTCCTGCCTGCCTCCCTCCCGGGGAAGACAGATGGAATGATGCCGTGTGAGATAAAAATAGTAATGGGATATATTGAAGAAAGAGAATAGACATTAACACCAGAAAGAGCTGGGACTAGCAAAAGTCTCTTCCAGTACAAGCCTGATAACCTTTGGTACATTAAGCAACGTATTGGGTCTCAGTTACCTCCTCTATAAAATGGGGATTATGATTCCTAGTGTACAGACCTGCTGTGAGGGTTACTAGAGACTAGGTGGAAATGCTAACTTGCTGTTCCTCTTGCTGTTGCTGTTAGATGCTGTTGCGACACCGAGTCCATTCTGACGCTGAGTACCCTACGTACAACAGAAAGAAACAATTCTGGGCCCAGTGCCATCCTCATGACCTGTCCCATCCATCCTGTCAAGTGCCTTCTTCTTTACTGTCCCTCCGCTTTACTACCCGTGATGTCCTTCTCCAGGAATGGTCTCTCCCGACGGTATGACCGAAATACACGAGATGATGTCTCACCATCCTTGCCTCTAAGCAGCATTCTGGCTGTACTCCTTCCAAGACAGGTTTGTCGGTTCTCTTGACAGTTCACGATACTTTCATTCTTAACCAGCACTGTAGTTCAAATGTATCCATTCTTCTTCAGTCTTCCTTATCCAATGTCCAAGTTTTACATCTCTGTAAGTCCATTCAAAATGCCATGGCTTGAGTCAGGTACACCTCAGTGCTCAACCTAACATCCTTGCTTTCCAGCAGTTTAAAGAGGTCGGGTACAGCAGATTTACCAATGCGACATGTCCTTTGATCTCCTGTCTGTTGCGTCTCTGAGCAATGATTGTGGGCCAAAGTGGCAGAAAATCCTTAACCCTGTCATCCACCTTGTTTCCATTTATTAGAATGCGATCTATGGGTACAGTTGTGAGGATGGTGGTCTCTTTTACAGTGAGATAGTCCATACTGAAGGCTGCAAACCTTGATGTCCATCAACAAGTTCTTCACGTCTGTTGTACTCTCGGCAGGCATGCTTGTGTTATTTGCAGATGAAAGGTTCTTAATCAGCTTTACTCCGGTGCGGATGCCTTGTTCCTCTTCATGTAATCCTGTTTCTCTGATTCTCAGCTCAACATACGGAGCGAATAAATATGATGAGAGACTATAACCCCGACACACACCTTTCTTCATTTTAAACCATTTAAAATACAAGCTTAGCACATGCCAGCCAGTAGATGTCTAGTTAATGTACACTGTTGTAGTCATTTTTTTTTTTTTGCTGTGTGCTGGAAGCTAAGAACCTAGGCAAGCGTAGAGAATTTCAATATTTCTTCGACCCTAGAACGTCTGAGTCAAAATCAGAAGTAAAGACAATGTTGATTTATTTCGTTGACATCAATAACATTATTCACACAGAATTCATTCCACAAGGTCAAATGCTCAACCAGGCTTGCAATGTAGAAATTCCGAAGCCTATGAAAGTGTCTGGGTTCTACATGAGGAGTCAAATGTGACCCTTTGCTCTGGCACGTGTCTGGGACAGAGTGAAGGAGAGAATTCATGTTTCTTTCTTGTCATGAATGTGGTATATTTGGAGCTAAACCCTTTGCCAACTGCATTTTAATACACTTTCTTGCAGTACTATGAAGACAGGTATTTGTATCTTTATTCTATGTAGAAAATGACAGAGCCATCATCTAAGCTGAGAGCCTGTGCTCTCAACTCTGGCATGACAATGTGTGGAATGAAAAACTCCAATTCCTACCTGCATGCCTGGATTCCTCTCTGGAACTGTGTGTTATATCGTAGAACAAGTTACAGGTCAGTTCAGAAGAGATGTTCCAAGAAGCATTGGCATGATGACAGCCATGTTGGAATAGGAACAAGAAAACAGAAAGAGGAGTCAGTGGAAAGCGAAGTCAGTAGACCCGAGTTCACTTGGGCAGAACCAGCTCCTCACTTGCCAACTGAACAGCTTCATGTAAGAGCTGAGTGGTGGCTTCTTCTTGAGTAAATGAGGATGAAATATAGGATCTTCCTGACAGTGTTGGTGTGAAGATCAAATGAAATCATGAATGGGAAAATGTATTGTGGAATGTCAGGCACTTTTTGATGTTATCTATTAATAGCAACATTTATTATAATTCACTTATGACTTCATAGAGCGTTTCAGCAACCAGGAAGAGAAACCCTGCCCCCAACTGGTTTAAGATTAAGGAAGTTTGCTATCTCATATGACTGACTGGAAGTACAAAGGAGACCAGGCTGCAGGGCTGGTAGATTTAAGGGCCCATCTTCTTTTTGTCCTCTGCACTGTCATACGGGGTCCTGTCAACTTCATCCTCCCCCCAAGTCTCCCCCAAACAAAACCCAAACCTATTGCCATCCAAGTAGACTCTTGACTCACATTAACCCTATAGGATAGGGTAGGACTTAGTATGTAGTGTTTTTGAAACCACAAATCTTTATAGGAACAGACAGTCTAATCTTTCTCTACAGGCAGTGGGTTTGAACCTACAACCTTGGGATTAGCATCCCAGCCCTAATTCCATTGCTCCATTCAGGATCCTAGCTTTCTCCTCCTCCTCCTCCTCTTCATCTTAATCTTCTTAGTTGATTCTGACTCACGGGGACCCTGAGCCATTCTGTGCAAAAGAATGAAACACCACTCAGCCTGGGCCACTCTCATAATCGTCCTTACACCTGAGCTCCTTGTGGCAACCGCGGATTCTATTGGAGGGGTTCCTCTTTTTTGCTGTCCCTCTCCTTTGTCAAGCATGACCGCCACCTCTTGACTGCTTCATCCTTATCCATACCCAAAACCAAAGCTACTGCCATCAAGATTGATTCTGACTCATAGCCACCCTGCATAGGGGTCTCAAGATGATAATCTTTACAGGAGCAGATACCTGCATTTTTCTTCCACATAGTTGTTGGTGGGTTTGAACCATTGGCCTTGTGGCTAGCCGCCTAGCACTTAGCTCACAGTGGCACTGGGGGGTCTTATTTCATCCTGCAACTCACCTGACCTGACAGGACAGGGTAGAATTGCACCTGTGACTTTCGGAGACTAATTCTTTACAGGTATAGGAAGCTCAGTCTTCCTCCCTAGGAGTAGCTGGTGGTTTCAACTGCTGATTTTTGGCATCACAGTTCAACATCTAACCATTTTTCCCTGTCATCCTTAGCATAGTCTAAAATGGTCTAGCAGATTCAGGCATCACCTACAGATGCCCACTCTTCAGAGGGAGGAAAGCCTGTCTCTTGTAGCTCTTTCCTCATGGCATATGAATTAGTACATATACCCCTTCCTAGAGTCATCAATGCAAAGAGACCATTGGACCAATCAGGCCCCAAAGGCAATGTTTGGAGAATGATAAGAGCATCGAACATGTGAAGGTGCTTGGCACAATTTATTTATGTATTGTGAAAAACGATGTACCAGCCCCTAATAAAGCGATTTTTAATTTAAAAAAAGTGTGTGTGTGTTGGTGGTGGTAAAGATAGCACCAGACCATATGGAGACTAAATCATTAATAAAAATAGGATGAATGGATGGTGAATTTCTCAGTTACCTAGTGTTGCTGTCACAGAAGTACCACAAGTAAGTGGCTTTTGAAGAACAGAAACTTATAGTCTCAAAGTTTTGGGAGTCTAAAGGATAAGGGTCTCAGTTGCATCAATTCATTTTGCAAACCTCTCTCCTGGTCCTGGCATTTTCAGGCAGTCCTTGAAGTTCCTTTACTGTAGACACATATTCATGTCTTCCCCCTGTGTGAGGGGATGCATATCTCTTCTATTGCTTTAACAAGATGTCACAAATAAGCATTTAGGACCCACCCTAATTTGTCAGTTGTGTAGACTGGGAGTTGGGATCAGTGATTCAAATCCACCAGCAGTTCTTCAAGAGACAGATGAAGTTGTCAGCTCTCATGAAGATTTCTAGTTGTGAAATCCTTACCGAGGGCCCCTGTAAGTTGGAATTGGCTCAATAGCTGTTGGTTCTGTTGTGAGATTTTACTTTAGCACAGTCTCATGAACAGGACAAAAGAATCCTTATTTCCAAGCGGAACCATACTTAAAGGCACAGAGGTTAGAACTTCAACACATATTTTTTGGAGGACACAGTTCAATCCATAATAGTAGTTAATACTAACTGTATCCATCACAAATGGTATTGTGAGCTTTAATATTATTAAGACAGCTGGCTTATATCTCTGAAGGCAGGGGACATTTCTGTGTGGTCACAATGATATTTCTAGTCACTCTCAAGGTACCTGGCACATTGTAGGTTTTGGGTAAATTTCACAAATATTTGATGAGCAACCTAAATGGCAGGAACTTGGAGTTCTTTGACAAAGACAACAGCAGTGATGCGACTGTGCTTGGATGTGCCTCATGCTGTCCTAGGTTTCACGGAGTACCTGAGCCTAGTCTTTGCTTATTTGCAGCCTCCTCTCACGGAATACCTCTTCCACAGAGGAAGAGTCTGTCAACATGTGTTCAGTGATTGAGTGGCACCTGTATTTGGGAAGAAAATGGATGTTTAATAATAAAGAAGAGAGAGTCCGTCCATTTTTCCATTCCAGGTTGGGTTAAGTGTGCACCGTATATGTATTGGCACATGATGAATTCTATGAACTGTTGTGGGATGTTGCCAAGGCAACTTCAGCCCACAGCAACCGACTGCGGATGACGGAGCAGAGCTGCCCAGTGGAGCTTTCTTGGCTGCTGTCTTTGGGAGAGCACATCTCCAGGCCCTTTCCTCAGGCCATGGTTGATTCTACCACCATGCTTCCAGTGAACGGCTGTGTGCTTGTTGCACCACCATGGTTCCAGGTGAGTCTAGGTTAGGTACTATCCTCATCCCTCTTTTACAGAGGAGGAGAGGAAGGCCTGGATGGGCCTAACTCACTTGCTTCAGCCTACACAGCTAGCCATTCGGTGGGGCTGGGGTTTGGGTCAGTCTCTCCAGCTCAGGGTGCCTACTCTTAACACCGTGTCCAGCAAGCCTTCTTTAGTCTTTAGGTTAATGAAGGTGGTCTGGATGGTGAAAGAACTTTCACTACCCTTTCTTTCTGTCCCACACCCACCCCAGTGCCTGACTGCTGGGAGATCAAGAAGACCACTTCAGCACCCCCTCTCACTTGGTGGGTGGAGGAGAGCAGGGCAGGTAGAAGATCAAATTGGACACAGTCAGCTTGCAACAACCTCTTTTCTGAGGACACACTCTTGAGTCACCCCTTGGGTCCACCTACCATCCCCATTTCTCCCACTCCCAGGAGCCCTGAAAATGCAGTTGTTCAGCAAGAGATACCTGCCATTCATCACCGTTTATTAGTGAGTGCCCAGCACAGGCCACTCCCTTGTTGGTCAGGAAAGGGCACTATTTACAGGGTGGCTGGCCTGCATGGAATCAGGCTGCCTTCATGGTAGCATTGACGCTAGTAGGCCTGTGCCACTAGCCTGACTTGTCGCTCACTTGCAGGTCTGGAGCAGAGGGTAGAGCAGTCCCTGTCTGCAATTGCTTCTGGCCTGGCAGCTCTGGTCTTCTGTGAGTGGCTGAGGAGAGCCGGCTGAGCTGTCCCCTTTTCTGCTTTGAGTCCCTTTCCCTGACTTGCTAACATGATCAACAAGCGGTACCAAGCAGTATGATACGAAGCACAACCCTGAACAACATTTCTGTAAGATTTGCTGTGCGGCAGACATCATGCCGAACTGTTTGGACACATTAAATACGTTACTTCTCAGAGCCAGAATCTCGTTTTTTCCTCCACTGTCCAAATGAGGAAACCGAGGTATTGAGAAGTGATGGTGAAGGGGCCAGACTCAAGGGTCCCAAAGCATCCATTCAGCCACCTTCATAGGCCAGGGTTTCCGTTCTCAGCCCTGTATATGCATTGTCTTGCTTATGCAACTCAACAGGCCTGGAAGACAGGAAGTATCACCCTGTAAAGTTACTAAGGCTCAGAGAGGTTAAATAATTTAGCCAAGGTCACACTGTGCAAAGAAATATGCTGGTATTAAAATCTAAGCAGACCGCCCAATCCGGAACTACCATACTCTAAATCTCTTATTTCCTCAAAGAAAATAAAGATAGTTTTAAAAGGTAGAAACAGTTCAACTTCAGCTTGTTTCTTTATTTCTCCCTCAATTATATTTATTTTCTTGTTTTTATTGTGAACACCCACAGAGAATTTACCTCAGTTCAGCAACCATGAGAGTACACCCAGCAGAACATACCTCAGGTCAATAATTTCTGCATTTATAATGGATCCTATGCTTCCTTTTCTGAGCTGTTCCTTATTCATTTATGCACACTCATTGCTCCCTAAGTGTTCTGTTTCATCTTTCAGGTTGCTGCTGCCATTGGATCTCATATATACCGTTCTTAAAAGAGCATCATGTTCATGGGGAAACTTTTAAAAAATTAATTAAGCTATACTATTGCTCGGTTTTAGAATTGCTCAGTACAGATAGATGTGTACCTGTATTTTATTGACTATGCAAGTTCATTAGACTCCACAGAGTCTAATAAACTACGGATCACATTGTGAAGAATGGGGAATTCCAGAAGACTTCATGCAAACCTGTCTACCGAGCGGTCGTCATTGAACGGATGAAGGGGACACGACCCGGTTAAAGATCAGAAGTGCCCTACGTCAACATTGTATCATGCTAGCACCTTCTTTCATTTGTATGCTGAGAAAATAATGTGAGAAACTGGACTTCATGAAGAAAACATGGCAGCACGATGGAAAGGCGGTTCATGGATGGCCTGTGGTCTGCGAATGGCCCAATCTTGCAGTGACAAGTGAGGAGGACTTGAAGAAGTCAAAGGTTAGGGTCAAAGGCAGTCTTCACTGCAACTCCATGTAGCGACAGCCAAAGGTCTCACAACTGGGTCAGTAGGCAAGGTCACGATCAACAGAGAATGGATAGACATTCTCGAGGATTAAGCAACAGTCACGCAATCACATGACACCAACCTGATCCACAAGACCTTTTAAGTGTTAAAGAGCAAAGATGTCACTTTTCACTCATGTGTAGGTGGGAGCTGGGCAATGAGTCTAGAGGACCAGAGACCAGTTACCACACCTCAAGTATGGTGTTGGTGAATGATATTGAAAGTATCAAGGACTGGCAGAAGACCAGTCGATGGGAAGGATGGACACACTGGCTGCATCACTGGGATCAAAGTCAACAATATTCTCAGGTCACACAGGACCTGAGAAGTATTTAGTCTTGTTGTACATGAGGTTGCCGTGAATGAGAACATACTCAATGGCACTTAACGTCAAACAAGAGGTCATATACTTGTCCGTGCGTCTCTCTTTATTAGGGATCTTGCATTTTATGTAAAGCTTTGAATTATGTTTTTAGTGTTTTTTTTTTTAGTCCTCCAGTTATACTATGCCTACTAGTAATTTTTGTAGGGCTGCTCTGATGAACATGAATTTTGACAGCTTCTATCTGTCTCATAATGTTTTAATTTCAAGCCTATCCTTGAAGAACAGTCTTGTTGTGTTTAGTATTCTTGATTGGCAGGTGTTTATTTCCCCTTACAGCACTTTAAATATATCTCTCCTTTGCCTTCTAAGAAAAATCCAGCATTAATATTGTTTGGTATTCGTCATATTTGAGTATTTGCTTCTCTCCTGTGGCTTTCGGGATTATTTATTTTTAATTTTTGAAACCCTAACTATAATGCCAGGATTATTTATTTTACTATTTGAAAAAAAAATCTCTGGATTTTCATGCTCTAGATTCTTTGAAATTCTAGGATTTGTAGGTTCATGTCTTTCATTGGATTGGGAAAATTTTCTGCCATTATTTCTTCCAGTATTTTTTTCTCTCCTTTTCTCTCTCTCATATCCTTTTGGAATCCCATGATGTGTATCTCAAGTTTATTGTCACATAATTCCATTAACTTTCTTTTTTAATTTCCCTGCCCCACTTCTTCCCTCTTCCTTCCATCAACTTTTTTTCTAGCTTTCTTTTCCTTTTCCAAGAGTTTATTGAGATAAAATTTACATACCATACACTCCCATAGTTCCACATATTTAAAAACAGTTGTATACACATTGCCAAACCAGGTTCATTGCATCCTCCTTGCTCTCATATTCACCATTTGCTTCCCAATCCCCTTCAACCTTTCCCTCTCTCCTTGGGTATTCCCAACAAGCCATTACATCAGTTATTGTCTGTATACATCCATCCACCTTTTCTATGCTCCATAAACTGGGAAACATACCAAAGATGAAAAAGAAGAAGAATGGAAGCTGTGTGTGTCTGTGTATATACATGCACACACTGTTTTTTCTTCTCATAACTATATCTATCTCTCCATTGCTATCCATATTACAGACCACCAGCAATATTAAAACAAGTCAGAGAGAAAACCTCTGTTGAGAAACAATAGAGAACTCTTTAAACGTAGAACAAATCCTGAATGGGTTAAGAGGAAGATCAGTTGACCAGGGAGCCTATGATGCCACAGTTCCAGCCATCATAATCAAGTTTACAATAATCTTTGTCTGATAGTGAGGCTATGCTAGTACCTTAGACTATGTTTTAAGGCAATGTGCCAAATGCTTAATTCACGTAAGTGCTCTGCTGATGGATTTGGTGCTCCCATTGTCTTACATGACCTTCTACTAATTGAGTGTTCACAGTTTGAACTTTGACATCTTTCTCACCATTGTGTCTAGATTTCGTTCTCTGTCATATTTGGATGACAGAGCTGGTGGGATTCTTCATTGTGCACTTAGTTGACACCTCACCTAGATAGTTGCTTGTTTTCAAACCAGTCTTTAAGACTTACAGACACTATTCTTGGTGATAGCCAGGCACCATTTAGTTTCTTCACCAAGCACACTTTTCTGCAGCACATATATCTTCAGTGATCTCTTCATGAGGACAAGCATCAAGAAGGGTATGCCATAAGAATTAACTGCTCTTGTGGCCCACGGACTTGGCAGTTCAAATCCAGTGGGGGCTCTCAGGAGCAGTGCTGGGTAGCTCCCACAACCACCAGAGGCAGTGATGCTCCCCCCTCCCCCACAAAAAAAAAGAATGATAGAACTCCAGTTTACTTTAACTGTCCCATTATCAGTTTCTAACAAAGAGCCTTGTAAATTATAAGCCTTCTTTAGCTTCCGTTCTTGTTGCTCTTCTGTGTTTCCCGTTTTTAACTATCTTTATTTTACTGATTCTCCTATCTGATTAAATGGGTTAGCAAATTCTTCTATTATTTTTCTTACTTCAGTTATCGCTCTTTTCTGTTGCAGTCTTTTTTCGGTCTTCATTTTGCTTTTGTACTGTTTTCCTGGTTTCTTTTGTTCTGTGCTCTTATTTTCCCTTAACTTGAGAAGTATGTCTGATGCTCTTGTACTAGGTTATTCTTTTTTTTCTCTCTTTATTTTGGAATTCCTACATGTGGAGTCACTTCCTTGGCCTGGCTTGTTTCTGTGTATGTAGTGATTTTGGGGGTAGCATTGGGCACTTTCTCAGTTTCCCCTAGTACTTGTGCTTTTGCTTTTGCTTTGTGCTTGTCTTCTGTAACAAACTCTTTGGTGTTAACAGTCTTGGGCTTTTGCTAATCATTTCCTCCCTTCTCTCTATGGAGAGTTCCTTCTCTGGTCTTGGTTTAATTGGGATTTGAACATTCCAGATGCTGTTGTTCTACTTTAACATCTCCCGTGCATGCCAGAGAACATGATGTGGTCCATCTGTTCATCACTGGACAGCCACACAGACAAAATTTTGTGTCCTAATCAATCTGTCTTCTCTCTCTGGTTATCACTCTGTGGTCTCCTCTGTTTCTCTAATTAAGGTTTTGGTTGAAACGTTCACAGCCAGCGATCCCCCGGGAGACTGGACACTGTCCATTGGTTTTGCTTCTGGTTTTCTTTCCTATGATGTGAAAGTTGCTTCTATCTGGGGGGCATTCAGGAGCAACAGATTATTTTAGGAGAATGAGGGGCCATTGCTCCCAAGGAAAGATCCCAAAGAGATCTGCTTTGTTGGTTCCAGAGGCCTGATGGCTCTGTGGTGGTTGAGGGAGCAGCCTCCCTGTAGTTTACCTGCCTCCTGACTTCATTATAGGGCGTCTTCTATTGGAGTTCGCTATCAATCAAGTAGCCAATAGTTACTGGCTGGGGAACAGTAGCCACAGTCTGAAGGAAGCCCCAGGAAGGTCAGACTTGTTGCTGTCAGAGCCCACCTTGCAATTGTCTAGTTGGGAGGGTAGCCCCCCCCTCAAGATACCTGCTTCCTGGAATACACAGGCAAAAGTTCTCAGTGTCAACTAGGAGGGGGCGCAGATATACCCACACAGATACTCACAGAGTTCTGTCTGTCCTGTTAGAGAGGTCTGAGCTATGGGTTACACAGGGAGGTGGGAAGAGTGCTGATTAAAGAGAGACCCTGCTGCAGTGGCTTTCAGTAGCACTTTGCAACAACCTGGCAACCAACAGTTACTAGATGGGAGAGGGGTGTCACATGGAAGTCAGTGTCTCCTGGGGACAGTCTTGCTGCTATCAGAGTCTCCCTGATAGCATTGGCTGGGTGTGCAGTCTCCACTCAAGACTCCTGCTTCATAACATAAAGAAGCCTCAGTCAGCAGTCTTCAGTGCCAACCGCTAAGTGACATCCGGGGAAGTTTATCCTGTTGATTTCAGGGGCTATAGGTATGAGGCATGCAGAGGGGTAGAGACTGTGTTCACCATGTGTGTTAGAATGGGCTTACCAGGGAAGTAAAATCACTGATACTTGTATGTACTTATATGTAGAAGGAGATTTATGCTGAGAAATAACCTACAGTTGCAGAGGTAGGTAAGTCCAGTCTGGTTCAAGTCTAGGCTTCTCCTGACTCAGGTAGCTGTGGAAGCTGACAAACAGCTGGCAGGATTGATGACCAGGAAACAGGAGGAGAAAGCAGGGGTGGAGCACAGACTGGTGGGTGCCGCACTCTCTGGGTAGTCCACTGGCAGCTCCTGGGACAGGCAGCTGAAGCAAAAGGTGATCAAAGGATCAGATGCTGGATCCAGCTCCACAGAAGGGTAAAAGCCAAAGAGACCTCTGCTCTACTTAAGATCTCTCTCTCATACCAAAAACCACACCCCCAAGGAGGTGTCATCAGGCGAGGACCTGATTGATAGGTTGAACTCCATCCACCCTTACTTTTATCAAGGAGTGTCTACTCAACATAGACTCTAGCTCATTGGTTCTCAACCTTCCTAATCCTGTGACCCTTTTATATAGTTCCATATGTATATATGTATATATATACATATACACACATATATAATCACTCTACTATGAGAGTTCATAGCAGACTTGCAGGTGACAGTATCTAGGTGGGGGTGGATTGGTCATGCTCCACTTGGATGTCCAGGAATATCTGTCTGGATGCGATCAGAGTCCTCCCTATAGTATGGAGGCTGTGCATGTAGCCTCCAACACAAACGCCTGCTCCTTTGCACACAGCGGTCTCAGTCAACGGCCCCCACCACCGACCTAAAGGGACAGTAGACAGATTTGAACTGCCTCCCAGAGAGGTCTGTCCTGTTGGCTTCAGAGACTTGAGCTGTAGGATGTGCAGAGTGGCCAGTAGGATGCTTACGATGGGAGCATTTGCCATAGGCCTTCTGTAGCAATTTGCTGGCCCACTCCCAGTGGGCCTCGAGGGGGTCTTCCTTGCTGATTTTTGTGGCAGAATCCTGGGGTTCTGTCTCTTTGTGCAGGCAGGAGCTGTGGTAGGTGAGACGTGGTCAACCAACATGGGCCTTCGAGTCATAATCTCTTCTGTGATATCGTACCCCTTCTGTACTTTAGGTGAGTGGCTATTACTCCATTTTGGAAGGAGGTCTCTACGATGCTGATGGCCAAGGTTAAGGTAGTAGTAGATCTTGACTTTAGTGGAGGATGTGAACCAAGTCACACCGTCTCTTTCTTTAGGCTATGGCCTGCTGAAGGACTAAAGCCACACCTCAAAGTCATTCCTCTGTATATAAGAGCATGGCTGAGGACCAGAGACATCATGAGACAGAGCAAAGACTCGAGCCCAAGACCAGAGTTTCAAAGCACGGAGATAGCGCACAGAGACTACGAGACAGTGGGAGAGAGCAGCGGGTGAGCTGCCTGGTTCCTAGAGGCAGAAGTAAAAAAGACCACGTGGCTGAAAGGCTGAGGGCCAGAGAGACTTCCCGGCTGGTGGTGCAACAGAGAGCCGAAGATGCTATCCTTACTGTGCTGCTTCTGACGCAGCAACTTGTTGACTTCCTTAATAAACCCCCATGAGGGGTGGGGGTTGTCTCTGAGTGCTGTATGGCCATTGCATGTCATGCAGGTACTTCTGGTGTCCAAAGACAGCAAGGAAGGACGGAGAGTAGAAGCATGCCAGGGCATTCGGGAAGCTAGTGGAGGTCATATCCGGCCCCACCCACCACTTTCTGCAGTAGGAAAGCAGACTCTTTATTTCTGGAACCACTTTCTCAGTTCATAGCATCAGCCAGTAGCCCACAGGCTGGGGAGAAGCTGGGAGGTGAGAGAAGTGAGTTTCCTACAAGGTGGGGCTCACCGTTGGCTCTTGGCCGTGTGCAGCGCTGCACTCTGTTCCCTGATTCAGAGCATCTCGGACCCGGTGCCCTTTGCTTGGTGTCTCTGTCAGATTCTTCCAGGCCCCAGCTGACTTCCTCCTAGGTGTTCACTCTGTCCCGCTCTTCCAGGTTTTGCCGTTCAAAAAAATTCATCCTCAAGTCTATCCGGAATGCTTCATATCACTGAAGAATAGGGCGAACTTGAAATGGGGTTCTTGAAGCTTATGTTTCTTAGACTCGAAGCTTTCTTTGGCAAGAAGGGGCTTCCTGGGGTGGCCTGCGTCCATCTTCCAGCCTCCAGGCAAGACAGTGTTCTTGTGATGGTATCTGGCCTTCCTCATGGTTTTCAGGGAGGGACTGGGTAACCTTCATAGGAAGATACAGCAGGCGTGTCTGCCCCACAGGCAGTACCAGCATGTTCCAGAGTGCCCGAGGGATTGGATGCACAAGTAATCAAGCGACCCCGGCAGGGGCTGTCGGGAGACCCCCCAGACAGTCACATCCCCAGTGCCCACCCAGCCCCGCCCTCACCTCACTGATCCCGGATGCAGACGGCAGCCTGAAAACAATTTGTCCAGTCTGTGAGTAATGTCTAGTAACTAAATGCTAATTAATTTGCTGTTGCATTTGAGTTAATTTATGGGGTGTTCTCTTCACCAAGTAAATTTTAATTAAGAAGAGTAAAACAAATGACAAAGTAATTTCCCAAAAATTAATTTTCAGTAAACACAAGCCATTGTTTTTCCTTGTATTGATAATAAAAGTTAAAGTGAAGGCTCCCTTCCTCCCCAACCCCCCTGCACTCCCTCCCCTTTTTAAAAATGAAGGTTGAGTCGAAGCCAGGCTGTTGGAGAGTAAAGGCAGTTGTGCAAATTAGCAGCCATACAGGTCCAAAAGGAACTGGGCAGAGAGCCTGGGAGAAATCAGGCAACAGACCGCAGAGAAATGCAAGCCTTGTGACTTCTTTGGTATTCTGGGTACCATTTCCATTACACTCTGCACCTTTCAGGGGCTAGAGAGGAGAGAGACGCATTATGCTTGCCTTGGGTAGGGCTACCAAGCAGGGGAGCAAGAGGTAAACATGGTAGATGGGGGAACAAGAGGTGGAGGCATGTATTTATTTTTAACTAATCAACTTGCCTACTCCAATAAGAACTAAAACCCAAACTCACTGCTACCAAGTGTATTCTGACCCATAACAAGCCTCTTTACAGCACAGGATAGACTTGCCCCTGGGCGTTGCTGAGACCGTGATTATTTATGGGCGGATAAAGCCTCATCTTTCTCTCCAGGGAACTAAGAATGCACAATTCACTTTGCACAATGGATCAGGGACATGTCACATGGCTGCTCTCACTTGGGAGTCCCTGAAAGGGGCACATTCGATTCAGAAGCTCAACTACTAACTGAAAGGGTGGAGGCTGCTGTCCACCCGGAGGTGCCTCAGAAGAAAGGCCTGGCACTCCACTTCTGGAAAACCCAGTCTTGGGAAATCCCATGGAGCATAGTCCTACACAGAGAAGGCCGCCATGGATCTGAGTCCGCTGGAGGCCTACGGGTCCCCTCTCATCTTCCTGCCCTCCCAGGTCCCCGGCGAAGGTCACGATGATCAACTCTACAGTGCGGGTGATGACTTTGAAGGCTTGGGGCTGGTCTGCAGACCCATGACCAGGAAGTCAGATTTGAAACTTGCTTTGTGGCCTCCAAGACCAGAGAGACCCTTCCCCGCAGCATCAAGTCTCCGCTTTACATGGGTGACAAGATGCTTTTTGAAATCGATTTGCAAGGCGGGGCTGGGTCTGCCATTTTCCAAGCGTGAAGACAGTGCTGCCTCCTACCTCTCACACAAGTGAGACCTGAGCATGTGGCGGTGGCATGGGGCACCTACAGACAGAGGGGTACGGCCTGGGGAAACCCATCCAAGAGGCCGCAGGGAGGCCTCTGTGTGCTTTCCTGTCCTGATTCACCACATTTACCAGGCCAGCTGAGCGTTTTCTCTGAGAGAGAGAGAGAACAGAGCAATTCAAATCAAGGGGCAGCTGGCCGGATTGGAGGAGGTCAGCCTGGGAAGCAAAGCCCCCGAGTGGCCACACCATGGAGCAGCAGCTAAATGTTGGGTTCTCTGCTCCTCAAGAGTCCTGCTTGTCCTGCTGCGGTTAAGGGGGCGCCTGTGAACGTATGGATTTGTCTGGGTTTCTCTGTTTAATCCCAAATCTGTCAGGCCTTGTTAAATTTGATGGGGCCTGAAAGGTCTGGTGTTAAGCAAATACTCGGTGACCAGAGACTTTGATGAGAATCAAACTGAAGTTTAATCCTGAGGTAATGGCTTTCCCCATAATCCCAGGAGGCTGGGGATAAGTGAGGGGCTGGAATCCAGGAAGCGGCCTGCAGCAGAGAGCCTGAAAGGGAGTGGGGACAGGAGGTTGGGAAGGGAGGCAGCTTGGCCACTCCCCTTTCAGCTCAGTGACCACCCAGCCTCCCACACTTCAGATGTGAGGGCCCTCCAAGCAGCAGGCCACCTTGGGAACACATTCTGCCCAATTGGGTGGCGGCAAGAAGAGGGGAAGAGGACAGAGTCCTTTGGTTCCCGCTTATGCAGATGGCTTTGGATAAAGAACGGAACATTGAAGGGAGGCCAGGAACGAAGGGGATTAAAAGGCCACTTGAGGATTCTCAAGTGGACCAGCCTGGGTTTCCCGCTGCTTCCTGGGTTCTGAGAGGCAGAAGTGTCTCAGCAGTCCGGCGCTGTCAGGGAGCAGGCTGCGGGGCCGTCGGGCATCTTTGAGGGGAAACCAAGGTCCCAAAGTCCAGGCTGGGGGCGGGGGTCGGGGTTCAACGTGGCCGAGCCTGCAGCCCCCTCACCAACCGTGGAGTCGGGGAAGCGAGAGGGGCGAGCCGGAGCGCTGGGCACAGTGAAGCGGCGCGCAGAGGCAGTGGCCACACCCGGAGCCGGAGTCCGTGCAAAACAAGGCTGCTCCCCGAGCTCTCTGGGGAGGGCTGCTGAGCGCCTCGTCAAGGTAGCTGATTAAACATTCATAGGGGAAAAAATAAATAAAATAAACATTCTGCAGAGCGATGCTTAAGCAATCAGGCGCTTCAGGGGGTGGGTGACTACCGCGCAGTAACCACATGCCCCAGGGGTAATCGGCATTTAATGTTGGCAGCACCTCCCGGGTGCCCACGGAGGTGTGGATGCGCCTGACGCCCTCCCCAGAGGCCCAGCCCGCCAGGGAGGCTGGGAGCTCCGTGCGCTCGTGCTCCGCGCTCTTTATTCTTTTCCTTTTATCGCCCTCCCTGTGCCCCATTGCATCAAAAATAATCTGTGAAGGAGAGAGGGGGACGCTCCTGCCCGCGGTGGGAGGTGCGGAGGACAGGGGGGAGGTTGCTGTCCAGAAAGCCAGTCCATTACCCCCTTCTGTGAGTAGGGGCCCCTCCCAGAGGTCTGCCTGCAGTCTGAGATGGAGGGCCACACCCTTCCTTTTGTCAATAAGCAAGTGTTTCTGGAACTGAGAGAGACTGGGTCTCTGCTCTCTGGGAACTGGCAAGTTCCCAGAGGGGTCGGAACAAGCACACAGAAATGAAGACGGATTGTGTTAATGGATTGAATTGTGTTCTGTTCAAGTCTTAACCCCTGGTCCTGTAATTATGGCTCTGTTTGGAAATAGGGGTTTTCTTCTGTGATGTTAATGAGGCTATGCTGGAGCAGGGTGGGTCCTAGACCTAATCCCTTCTGAGCATTTCTGATAACAAGGGAAGATGGATGTGTATGCACACACACACACACACACACACACACACACACACACGCAGAAAGAGAGAGAGAGAGAGAGAGAGAGAGAAAGACCTTGAGGAGAATCATCTAAAAGTGAGGTATACCTGGAAATACCCTGGACTATAGACAATGAGAGATTGTTTCTTAGACCTACTTGGGGACCTGGTGCAAACTATTAGCCTCCCAAAAGGCAAGACAGTAAGTTCCTCCTCTGTGAAGCTGCCCACGTGTGTTAATTCTGTTCCCGTGGTTCTTGAGGACCAGGAGAGATGGGTCCAATAGTTAGCAGTCTCTAGGCAACTATTCTACACAGTATCTCAGGTCCTTTAGATATAGTCTATTTAAAAAAAATCATTTTGTTGGGGGCTCTTACAGCTCTTATCACAACCCATACATCAATTGCATCAACCACAATTGTACATATGTTGCTACCATCACTTTCAAAACATTTTCTTTCTACTTGAGCCCTTGATATCACCTCACTTCCCCTCCCTCTCCCACCCTTCTTCCCTCATGAACCCTTGATAATTTATAATTTTTTCCATTTCTTACACCGAGTGATGTCTCCCTACACCCACTTTGCTATACTGTCCATCCCCTTGGGAGGGGGTTATAGTAGGTCATTTTGATTAGCTCCCCCTTTCTCTCCCCACCTTTCCCTTCCCCTCCTGGCACGGCAACTCTCAAGATGGGTGCTGAGGGGTTTATCTGTCCTGGATTCCCTGTGTTTCCAGATGTCATCTGAACCATTGTCTATACCCTGGTCTAGTTGGATTTGTAAGGTAGAATTGGGGTCATGAGAGTGGGTGGGGAAGCATTAAAGAACTGGAGGAAAGTTGCATGCTTCATCAGTGCCAGGCTTCACCCTGACTGGTTCCTCTCTTCCTTGTGGCTGGGATGTCCAATTGTCTATAGATGGGCTTTGGGTCTCCACTCCACCCTCCCACTCATTCACATAGATATGATTTTTTGCTCTGGTTTTTGATGCCTGGTACCCGATCCCATCTCACCTCATGATCACACAGGCTGGTATACTCCTTCCATGTGGGCTTTGTTGCTTCTGAGCTAGGTGATCGCTTGTTTATCTTCAAGTCTTTAAGATCCCAGATACTGTATCTTTTGATAGCCAGGCACCATCAACTTTCTTACCACATTTGCTTATGCACCCATTTGTCTTCAGTGACTGTGATGAGAAGGTGAGCATCACGGAATGCTGTGCTATTAGAACAAAGCGTTCTTGTGCTGAGGGAGTAATTGAGTCGAGACCCGATGCCTGTCTGTTATTATAGGTAAGTATGTATTAATACTTAACATGTAAACATATGTACATAGATCTATTTTCCTACAGCTATATATAAATATATTTACATATTACACTGTCATTGTAATATATTACTAATTTTTAATAATATATCAACAATTAATTATATTAATATAATTATTAATTATAATACATATTATATTAGAATTGTATAATATATAATATAATATTTTATAATTAATAATATAATGCCTGTATTTAGAGCTCTATAAATATTCTTGGCCTTCTAGTTCTTTTCTCTATTTCCTTTTTCTTTCCTCTTGTCCCACTCTCATGTTCAGCCTTTATTTGGGTTTCAGCAATTCCTCTCAGGTACATTGCCCTTTTTTTGGGTAACAGCTATGTGAGGGAGTACTGTTCACCCATTTTACAGATGAGCACATGCCCAGGGTTACAGAGGGCAGAGTTTTGAGCCCAGTACCTCCTACTCCAGACTCCTGTCTCACCACCTGCTGCTCTGGATAGCTGTAAGCAGAGTTAAGTGCATTGTGTTCTGTACTCCATCTCAGGTAGTCAGAAGAGCCTCCTAGTAATATCCTAGCAGACTTCTGACAGGGTTGGGCCTGTCTAGCTCGAACCACACAGATACAGATTCACGGCACAGGGTGCAGACTTTAAATGCCAGACGTTCTTTGGTTCCCCAGGCGAGATTGTTCCAGGGCCCTCTTTACATCGACTGGCCTCCAATGCCACCCTGCCATCAAGGTGACCGCTGAAGACCTTGTGTGTGCCAAAGTAGAGCTGAGCCCCACAGGGCTTCCACTGACTGCTCTTTTAGAAGTAGGTGCCCGCTCGTTTTATGAGGTGTCCTTGGGTGGGTGCCAACGCCAACCTGTAAGTTAGCGGTTAAGCCTGTTAATGGTTTGTGTCGCCCAGTGACACCATGCTAGCCCACTGCTCACATGTAAATGTGTAGTGACAGCAGTTAGGGGCTTCTCCTTCTGCTGGTGCTGTAGGGGCTGCTTGGGCAGCTGCCCCGCTAGACTGCCCTGATCCCACAGGCGAAGGGTGCGGACAGCCAGGTGGCTGTACAGATGTCAGCCCCGTCTGTTGATTAAAGAAGTGAATCGAGTGTTTACATCCTGAGCCTTTCTCCCCCCACGGAGGTCCCCTGAAATGTGGGTGGCTCAACTGCTAAAGGTATCCATCTCCCTGGCAGCAAAACAAGCTCTTTAGACCAGAAGCATTTTCTTTGCAAATTAAAGTAATCTATTGTGCATCTGTAGTCAAATACATTCCCACACACTCTTATTAATATGGTCTCTGTTTTAATTGGCTTTCTCTAAAGCTAATTACCTGCCAGATAAAGGGTTACTCATCGCACAGAGGGCATCTATTCACTAGGACATGAGCAAGAGCAGGGCCACCGTTTTATTGGTGAGATGTCATCCAATGTATGGGCCATGGGGTCCTGAAGTGACCTCTGGGAGTATGCAGTAGCTGACCTGGGCAGTGGGACCTTTGCCTCCCGGACTGGGTTCTGCATGACTCTTTGTTAATGTTGAGAGAGGCTGACTCCTCTAGGAAGTCTCTGGGCACAGTCGGGTAAGGCTGGCCATAGACTTCACTTTCGGTATCTGTCCAGAAGAGTCCATTGAGAGAGACAGGTCCCTCAGAGGTGAGTGGAGAGTGTTGCCCTGCTGTCAGAAAGGATGAGGGCCAAGCTGGTGATCGATGGTGTCTGGTGGTGACATCTGGATGAGGTGGCTGGCAGGGCTAGCCCATAGAATCATGCAGGTAGGCTGAATTCTGTTTGGGCTGCATAGCTCTGTGTGTGTGTGTGTGTGTGTGTGTGTGTATATAAGCATTAGAGGGTGATTCTTGTGTTGTTTTGCTTTATTGTGGCAAAGATATGGGTAACAAAAACATTTGCCATTTCAACATTCTTTTGTATGGTCAATTCAGTGACGTGCATTCATCCCATCCATCATCTTCTACAGAAGCTCGGTGCCCTTTAAAGTTACTGCGATTTTTGTTTCTTTTCAAGGAGGTGGCCTCATGTTCTTTTAATGATTCCTCATCCATCCTCCCTTGGCTTTTGGTTCCAGCTCCTCTCTCAGGTCCTTTCTCTCCCCTAAACACCCCTTCCTCCGTGCTGGGAGGGAGGGCAGTAGTAGGAGTTCCTAGACAAGAAAACATACCTTAAGCTGAGGGTTTCGTGGACAAGGCACGATGATCTCAAAGCCTAGTATGAATCCTAGCCCCTGGCTCGTCAAGTAAACCAGGCCCTGATGGTGGAGTGGTGACCTGTTGGGCTGCTAACCACAGAGCCCCAGCTGTTCGAAACCAGCAGTAGCTCCAAGGGGGAAAGATGAGGCTTCCGACTCCCATAAAGAGTGGCAGTCTCAGAAACCCACAGAGGCCATTCTGCCCTGTCCTATCTGATAGCTAAGAGTTGGCATGGACCTGATGGCAGTGAGTTTGCGTGTTTTAAAAAATTTTTTGAAAGTCACGTAACCGAGGGCTGGTTGCTTAATCTCTCTGAGCTTCAGATTCCCCGCCCCCCAGCCCCCCGAAATGATACTGTTGTGGGTGGGCACACGACACAAAGGAATTGACAAGATGGTCCTTGGCCCACCTCCCACCAGAGGAACCCATTTCTGTTGAGTCCTCGGGGCCCTGTGGGATGGGGCAAACCTGCCTCACAGGATCCCTCAGGCTGAACGTTTCTATGGAATCCCCACCACGCCTTTCTCCAGTGGTGTAGCTGTTGGTGTGAAGGACACCCAAGCCCCTCAACTCTTGCTCCAGTAGAGCTCCGTGGAATGTTCCTCCCCTGCGACTCCGCTCTCAGCTTTCCTGTGATAGGATGGGGGAGGCTTCCTTGTTGTTGTCCTTGTCTTTCGGTGCCAGCTAGCCTTTTTTTTTTTTTTTTAAACACACAGGGACCTCATTTTCTAGACTGTATCCCTCATGGAAGCAGGTGACCAGGTCTTTCTCTGGTGGCGCTGCTGGGTGGGTTTGAAAAGCCCACCTTTACATTCAAAGCAGGGGGTTAAGTCCGTTAGCTCCACCCTTGTGGCAGTAAGATTTTTATGTCAGCTTGAATTTGTATAGAAGTGTAGAGTAGATTCCAACCTGCCAGTCAGCGAATGATGCCTCCTTGGGGGTGTGGCATTTTGCTAAGGGAGAGACTAGGAACAGACTCCTCTCTCTGTCCCTTTGCCTTCCTGCTCCTGGGGACTTCCATGGAACACCGTGTTGCCTCCAAGGGTGGCCCCATGTGGGCTGCCCCACTCTGTGGGTGGTCAGTGTCTCGCTACGTTTCCAACCTCCTGGGATCCACGTCACTCTGGACCCACCCGCCTGGGATCTTCTCTCCTCCCACGTCACCAGCCTGCAGCTACATCTGAGTCTCAAGAGGACTGACACCCCCCCCCGCCCCCACCCCCCTTGCATCAGACTTAAGAACGTGACTTGGACTGAGCTGGGCTGGGATGCCTTCTTGATAAAAGATTGCATCTTCGTGTAAAGCTCTCTCCTGTACAAATACCTATGTATAGATTCTTTTGCGTTAGACAGCCCAGTCTAAAATAACCCTCATGCCACCAGTTCTCCTTGAGGCTCCCAGGTGATCTTAATTCCCATCTCCTCTCCTAAGCAGACACACCCCATGTTCACAACAGCACCTCTGTATCAAGACAAACAACCTAACCATCGTTGTCAAGTCGATTCCAACGCAGAGTCATGCTGTAGGAAAGCAACAAGTTCCTAGGGGCTCCTTGGGTGAAATGCGTTATGAAGGAAGACTGCCACGTCTTTCTCCTGTCTGGCCGCTGGTGGGTTTGAGCCACCGACCTCTCGGAGCGCAGCTGAGCATTTAACCACCACGCCACACCAACTCACACATGGACTCCTTGTACATGCCCATAACAGGTACTTCTATATTAGCCTGCAGCTCTTTCCACAAGGACCACATGCCTATTTTCAGATAAAACGAGATAATGGATGAGAAAATATTTTGCTAGCTCTCTATCATCACTCACAAGCTGTCAGTCATAGTAATAAATATTAAAGAGCCACACAAAGCAGAGAGGGTGGAAAATCAAATCTGTTGCAGTTGAGTCGATTCCAGCTCCTGGCCACCTTATGTGTTATCCTCAGGGGCTTTCAATCGTGGCGATCTTTTGGAAGAAGATCACCAGGTCTTTCTTCCAAGGGACCTCTGAGTGAGTCCAAACTGCCGGCCTTTGAGCTGTAATCAAACACTGTCACTTGTGCCAAAAGGACCACATCGTAGATGGCGAATCCTGGTCCAGCATGGGCCTTTGTTTGCGTGGGGTAGAGGGAGAGAGTGGCTTTAGCATTAGGTCTGGGTGAAGATGGTTAGGAAAGTTAAATGAGATCACAAACACATGGTGTCTGGTACATGGTCCGGAAAACGTGTGCAACTAAGGTGCTCTTCTCCCCTCCCCTCCCCTCCCCACAGCCTCCCTGGATCTCTTCTGAGACACACTGGTCCATGCCTGCGAGGTGTCCAGAGACTGTGAGCGCTGCGTCTTCAGTGACGAGTTTACATGAAGTAGCATCACTGGTTGCAGGCGTGGAGTGCTTCCTATTTTTACAGGTGTTTTCATCGGAGTCCTGGTGGTATAGTGGTTCCACGTTTGGCTGTCAGCCACAAGGCTGGCAATTCTAAATCACCAGCTAATCCCTGGGAGAAAGACGAGGCTTTCTTTGCCCTCGGAGGCTTACAGTCTTGGAGGCTGTTTTATCCTATTCTGTGGGTGCGCTATAAGTCAGCATCGACTGGAGAGCCATGAGTCTGATTTGGGGTTTCCTAACTTTTGTCTTAGTTTCTCCTCCCCACAATCCTGTAAGGCAGGACGGATGCTATTCATCTGATTGTGTGGGTGCCAGGAAAGAAACTAAGAGAGGTTATGTGATTTCCCCAAAGTCACTCATCAAGTGAATTCGCCTCTCCCTACTCAGACTTTGGCAAGAATGAGCAACATTTATATATTGCTTAATAGTTAAGAAAGCCCCCTCTCTCTCACACACATCATTTCATCAGATTGTTGCAATAAGCCTGTAGGGGTATGTATTATGTATGTAGTATGATCAGTCCCCACTTTACAGACCTGGTGAGGTTCATGATGTGCTCGAGATTGCTCAACAAATACACCCTGAAAGTGAGCTGGACATTCATGCTTGCTGGCATCAAGTTTTGTGTTCTATCTACTTGCCGTTTTTGTTGCTCCCCCCCCTCCCCCGTCTCCCCTCCCTGAAGTCCTGCCTTCAAAAGCCAGCTTCTCTTACAAAACAACTGATACACTAGCACAGACGGGCTGGGCTGGCAGCCGCCCCCAGTCAGGCAGGTAAGGCCAGTCCTGTAACTTTTTTGACACCAGCATGGAGCAAGGTACCCAACAGAAAGCGTGAAAATCTTCCAGGCGGCTTTCTGCGGAAGGCTGTAATTAGAGAGACGACAGGCTGCGCATGCAAGTCAGCTAATGGGTCCACCTGTGCGAGGGCCCGGTGAGCACAGGCAATTTGGACAGAGTGGAGCACTCGGCGGCGCTCCATGCTGCAGGTGCCTGGCCTGACCCTCCCCAGGCCAGAAGCTTCCCCGGGGAACAGGAGGGAGGCCCTGGCCTGGACCCTGCCGGTGACACAAAGCTATTTGCTGTGGTGCTGGCTGCACATGATGCTAACAGTGTGACAGATTTTAGAGGCAGGCTAGATGGGAACCATGGAAACAGGTGAGGGAGGAGGAGAAGCTGATTGCTGCTGCTTGTGTTCGTGGGAGAGAGGGTGTGCCCTCCTCCCCCCATCGTCCAAGGCTGCTGCTCCCGGGCCTGACCCCATGGCTGTCTGTAAGTATCATCCTGTTTCCAAACATAGCCAAATTGAGGGTGGGAGGGTGAGGCAGTCGGGCGCAAGAAGACATGGTGTTGGTTCAGAAAGCCTGCCTCTCCCAGACTCTCACTCCCTCTCCAGGTTTAATACTGAGGAGTCCTGCTGTCCTCGGGGTTAGGCATTAAGCTGCGATCTACAGGGTCAGTGGTTTCAAACCACCAGCAGTCCAGCAGCTCCGAGGGAGAAAGACTGGGTTTTCCTGTTCCTGTAAACAATTACAGTCTTGGAAAACTGGGGTGGGGGGTGGGGTGGGGGAACCCATGGACTCTATAAGTCCCTAAGAGAGTGGGGTTTGCTGAATGGGAGTCCCTAGGTTGGTGTCAACAAACAGCTAATGGAAAGGTTGGAGATACCAATCTACCCAGAGGTGACTTGGAAGAAAGGCCTGGTGATCTACTTTGGAAAAACCAATCGCCAGGAACCCTGTGGCACGCAGGGCCTGGACTAATCCGGCCTGACAGCAGCTCCTTTTTTGTTTGCTGATTGCCTGTGGGATTCTTCCCTCCAATGACTGCCCTGGCCCTTAGCGGCTCTGCCACATTGACATCAGGTATGTGAGCCAGCTGGGGTCCCAGAGCCCAAGGAACATGCCCCAAGTCACACAGCTACTAACAAAGGAAGACTGTGGGTCTGAAATTGGCTGACTTGACCCATTGTGCTCTGTCCCCGGCACTCCACCCACCTCCAACGTGGTGGCAGCTCTCTACAAATACCTACAAGCCCAGTTTTCAAACAAATGTCTAAAGGCGGGGGGGGGGGGGGGGGGAAATCAATGCAATCCTCTTGGAATCCTTACCAGGTCACCAAGAGTTTCCACAATGGTGGATCTGCCTTCAGAGAAGACTCTAAAGCTGATGGTAGGGGTCTTTGGCCTTGGATGGAATTGATATCCCATTCTCAGGTCTCTTTCTTGTGCAGCCTCACCCGGGGCTGTTTGTGCCTTGTTAGGGCTATCACCATGGTTCTAAGCCTCGCGAGCAGAGAAATCCCTTTCTTTGCATTTCATCAAGAGGAGGGAAAAGACCCCGAGTGTTGTAACATCGAAGACTGGCCTCTGGTTAAGCTGCGCTATCATTGTAGTTTTAAGCCTCTTGAGCAGAGAATTCCCTTTTTGGCATTTCATCAAGAAGAGGAAAACTGGATGCTGTGACCTCAAAGACTGGCCTCTGGTCACATTGCTGTGAAGCCTGACTACTCAGGGAGTCCTCACGTGCCTCGGAACTGGCTGTTCAGCCTCCCTAGCAGAGCCTGAGCCAACAAATGGCTCAAGAGGACAGTGTAAACACCCAGATGCATGGGAACTGGATTGTGATCCCAAAAGTTGAGGAGGGTGAGTCCAGACACAGGAATCTATCCTGGGAGGACACTGCCCTATCCTGGGAGTATATTTCCAGGACCATGAAGTCCCTGGCTTCTGAGAGAGCCCTCAGTTCCATCCCTGGCCTTGGTTTTCAAGTGCCTGAGCCCCAAAAGCCACATCCCGGAGACTTTGAGCATCCAGTGCTGTGGTGCCCTGTCCAAAGAAATCAGTTCAAAGTGAAGCCCAGGAAAGGGAAAAGATGTGGGGTTACTGGAAGTGGCGGAACTTTAATGGGTCCCTGCAGAGAGAGAAGGAGGTGGGAGCTCACGGGAAGACTATCCAGGCCCCTCTGGTAGATGTTTTCTGGAGGACTAGGTAGGATATGCCCCGATTTCAAGACAGAGTGAATGTAGAGAGAACCAAAGTCTGCGAGGGAGGCTTCCTCCATCTCTGGGAGGAAAGTCAGACCAAGGCATGGACCAATCCTCAGTGGAGAGTTCAAGTTAAAATAACAAGTAGGAAATGGAGCTAAGATGTCAGTGTGAGACGTTATGGGGATTTCATTTTTATGTGGGTTATTTCCTTCATCTGTCTCATAAGAGAATGTGCTTCTCTTGTTCTAGGTGAAGAACTTCATCCATGTCCATGACCTCTTTTCTTCTGGAACCCTGCCCCAATATTGTCACCCCCACCCTGTGCTAACTTACAGCTTCAGTCTCTCCTCTGATTTTTCACATCAGTTTAGGAACAAGTCTTCCTCCTAAAATCTTCCCCCAGTTGGTTCTTCCTTCTCATGGTTCTCTCTCTCTCCTCTCATCAGAGGTTTTCTTGAAAGAGTTGGTCAGTAATTTTAATCTCTGCTTTTCCTCTTCCCATCCATCTCTGGTCCATGAAAATGAGTATTTGCGCCTACCGTGTTTACATTCATCGGTTGACTGGTATTTATTAAGCATCTGCTATGTGCCACACACACACACACACACACACAAACACACAGCAGGTATTGGGGCTCCTACAACCAATTAGCAGGACAGATAGCCATCACTGTAGCTGCCACAAACAAATGCCAGAACACTGGTGAAGTGTGTTAAGAAGACTTGGAATGGATGCTGCAGAGCAAATTACAAGGGGAAGTGATCCAGTCATGGGGCCAGAGGTAGCATCCCTCATTGTCCCCTCATTGCCTAGACCAAGAGGTGCCTTCCCTTGAAAGATACCATGAGCAGTGCCCACAGGGGCAGGAGAGTGTACCATCAGGATAGCACATTTGAAATCAAGGGCTGACAAAGTTGGAGGTCAGGCTCTCACAGGCTGGAATGCTTTTCCTCCCATGCTTGGCAGCCATCCCTTCCTTATTTATTAGGTAAATTCAATTGGTACCCTTTTGCCGAAATCTTTTCAGATCCGCTGCTCCCACCCTCAGCATAATGTGTGGGGGGTTATTTTTCATGTCTTCTTCTCTTAAGAATCAGGGGTGCCAGGACCAGGGAAAGATGTGGTTGGATTCATCTTCCTCTCTTCCCACCCCTGCCATCATCCCATCATCCCATCAACACCCTGCCTTGAATGTGTAGGATGGGTGCATACATGTGCGTGTATGGACATGTGAATGGGTGCACAGAAAGGCGAAAGGCTTTGAAGTCATGAGCACACTGGTCCTGAGGCCGCAGGTACGAGGACCGAGAAGACCAGGGTTGGGGGGGCTGCCTGAGTCACCAGAAGTTGTAATATTTTTTGTAATTTTCTTTCCTTCTTTGTCCTCAGTTTTCTAATGGGTGAGCTAGCACATCTGACTGATTTCTCAGGTTCCTCCTCACTCTAAATTTCTGCTTATTCTCTGTCTTACAAGGGAGATAAGATTGTCTCTTGAGCAGCAGCAGCAGCAGCACCGTTTCTGCCAGGTCAACTCGTATTTACCCAACTGTGAGGCTAGCAAGTGCCTGGTGGTGTGGACTTTTATAAAGATAAGAAGGAGATGTGCTCTTCGCCTTCGGTGAAATTACTGTTTCATTGGGGAGATAAATTTGGGCAACGATTCAGGTCAGCAATGATTAAAAACAACAACAGCCACTTTTTCCACTGGTCTTTTTTGCTGTCAGAAGCTAAGATAAATGCCTTTCTGACACCCTGAAAGTGCCCCCATTTTCTTAGGAAAGGCTCTGGCTTCTTCCAGCTCAGTGCCTCCGCCCAGAAGCTTCTGCTCTGTTGGGGAGATGTTCTAACCTCTCAGGACCTGCCCTGGTTGCTTAGACTTTAATCTAGACTGACAGCAGACTTTCTGCTGGTTAAAAAAAAAAAGTCATATCATTTTGTCTTCTCCACTCAGCTCCCTCCCATCCTCATCCCCCTTCCTAAGTTGATAGTGAGTCGTATTAAGTAGTGCCATGTCAGAAACTGTTGAGTTGGGTCAGCTGGAAATGGGACATGATTAAGTAAATAAAGGAGTCCCAGCATCGCCTGCCACAACTTCACACAACAGAAGCCTTGGCAATATGTGAGCAGCTTTTCTTCCTCTCTCTCCCAGTGAGCAAGCAGTGAGAGCCACATACAACTGTCCGTATGGGTCCTGCTGTTGGATCTGTGGCTGAGTTTAGAGATTTGCTCATGTTGGCTAAGTGAGGAGGGAGACATGGGGCGGGGTAAGGGGAGAGTCATGGAAAGGGATTGGCAGGAAGGGATACATAGAGGTGGGAATAAAATCGGGATGAGGTATGCCTGGTAGTTCTCCTTGCTCCTTGGCTCAGTAAGAACTTCCTACAGAAGAGTCTCCTGAGGCTGACGATCCTTCAGATGGACCCCTGGTTTCCAAGCTCTCCAAAACTGAACACCTTTGTCTTCCCCACCACCAGATCATTTGCCAAGTGTGGAAGAATGAAAGGCATTTGGAGCCTTTGCTTTCCGGAGAGCCCTGGGGCCAGACAGGGGTTGCTCAGCAACCTCTGCTCACCCTCCTTCTACACCGAGGCTCTTCTTCAAACCCTATGAAATGATAGTTTCTCCTGAAAGCCCACCTCATCCCGTAAAGCCTTCGGAACCAACACGTCTGCCACTGCTCATGAGAAGGGACTAAGGAGTTGGGGTGTCAATAGAGGTATGGCCAAACCCCCTCAAAGCTCCAGACAAGCTGTCTGCCGCTGAGAAGATTGGGAACCCTATGTCCAAGGCAGAACCCAGACCTCTTTTCCAAGTTCATTTGCATCTGAGCTGTCAGAATGGGGCAGACATTTATGATGACTCAGCACAGAGTCCTGGTGAAGCAATAGAAGATGGCATTAGGTGGATCGAACTTGGGGGGAAACCCTAGACATAGGAACTTAGGAGATTTTCCTGGAGTAGGTAGGCCAAAGACCTTATGAGTCATCCCCACCCTCACTACCTACTTTGGATTCAGTACCAATGTTGCCCAAATGCCTTGAGCTCACTTGGCAAAACAATGTTTTTTAAGAGATTCTGGGGACCTCTCATCACATTATGCCCTGATTCTGGTCTTCTGTCCTCCAAGATACCTTGGTCCATATTTGGACTTGGAAGGAGTTTTCCTTGTAACTTCATTAAACTAGCCTCGTGACTCAGTATACCTCCCTATGTGCTTCTAGTTCATTTTATAGAGAGGCCAGCAAGGACAATTGACAGACCAACATATTTCTTGTCTTTCTCTCTTTCATTCCATAGCCATTGCTGATTTGATTGTAAGTTAGAGACGCTAGACCTGCAGCAAACTATCATGTGTGACCGTGAACCTGGGAGCCATGGCTGTGCTTCTTCTGAAAACACGGTGGCCTTGTCTCTGCATGACCTTGAGTAGAGGTTGCAGCACTTGGAAGTCCCACCCCCTCCCCACCCCTGACCCTCCCTTGTTCCAGACCCTTATTTTCAAGATGTCTGTTGCATATGTCTGTTAGAGGCTCTCTCTTAAAATTTTTCTTTCCTTTATTGCTCACATTCAACTGACACCAAATGCAAATAGAAAAAGAAACCCACGGCTTGTGAGTAGATGCCAGTTACAGCCACCCTACAGACCAGAGGAAAACGACTCCTTAGAGTTTCCAAGGCACAAACGGATCCCTGGGCAGTGAGGGACTCACAGGCTGGAACTGGTGACCTTTCATGCTGACCACTCCCAACACCAGAGCTACTTCCCACTAACCCCCAAACCGCTGACACCGAGTCGATTTCCACTCACAGGGACCTCAGCAGACAGAGTAGAATGGCCAGTTTATAGGAGCAGAACGCCTTGTGGTTTTTCACTTGAGGAGTGACTGGTGCATTCAAAGTGGTGACCATTTGATTAGCAAGCCAACGAGATGCCCTCTATGTCATCAGGACGATACGGTCTACTGTCTAAACACCTTTTGGACCAACCACTAGCGAGACGGCTCTGCCGCCCCGGCCACACATCAGACTCATCGTGCTTTCCATGGATTATTGCTTCGGTACCTACTACCTGTTCTCCCTGGCTCTGCGCCTGCTCTGCTCCTGAAGTTCCCCTCTTTTCCTGGAGAGCAATCTTTCTCACACTCACCCCTGATCAGGTCATTGCCCTGCTGACAATCTTTCAGTGGTTGTCCCTTGGGTTCAGTGTGGCCATGAGCGCCTTCCCAATTTGACCTCCTGTGTACATTTCTGGACTCACCAGCGGCCCTTACCGTGTCTAGATTTCCTGTTCTGTGGCCGGTGGTTTGCAATTGCATCTCTGTGTCCTCAGTACCCCTTGTCCTCAGAGGGGTTAATATAGGGGGGTGTGGGCAGTCAGACCCAAGGACGCTCTCAGAGGCAGGACAAGTGTCTGTACAAAACACGTGCCAAGTTTCAGGCAAAATTTGTCACATAAAAATATCCCTGTACTTAGTCACCAGCACAAAAGCAATGCTTCTAAGCCTGCCTTACCTCTATCCATATATGTACAAGGCTAAAACCCTATGGTACTTCTTAAACCTTCTAATAGGATCTGGTGAGCGCTGTCTGTATCCTCTGACAACAACTTTTTGACTCAAGCAAGCTTATCTGCATGTGCCACGAGCATGCCCTGTTGTTTTCTGGCTACTGGTGGTGTTTGGGGGTTTTTCTGTTTTTTAAATTTTTTTGTGTATTGTTTTTTATAGTTGCTGAGCTTGTCAAATCGTCTTGTGTTTGAGCTACAATATATGGTAATTAGTATTCTTGAACCTATATCAATCGCTTCCTCCCCCCCCCTCGCAAACGCATTAGTCATCAAAGGCAAAGAATGAGAAAAACTGTACAAAGGCATCCGTTCAGCGGGCCAATCATGCAATCCAATATAGAGTTTACAAAACAATTTTGTTCTTCATATTTATATAATCTCAGACATATTAAATTGCAGGAAGGCAATAGCGATGTTTACGACACAGAGCAACACGGATCATTTTGGAAACTTCTGTGTCGTCTGATCTGAGGTGAGGCCTGTGGGCAGAGTGAGTGACACCGTGCAGTTACCCTAGCGAGAAAGAGACACCCCAGAGCTGCCACTGCTCTGCCCTCTACTTAAAATGTCTGTCCCTGCCCGGATGCTTTTCCTACCTGCCTAACACTTGTTCTATCCTGAAGACAAGGCTCACCGGTCTCCTTCTCCAAGAAGCCTCTCCTGACTGCCCTGAAGTAAGTGCCCCCAGAGCACAGGCTCACCTCGCAGTCATCTAGTGTTGGCGTGGTAGGTCGCCTTGATCCCATCCTGGTCCATCGCCACTCTGTGGACAGCAGAACGTCACAACCCTCCTTCTGGTTGAGCCCATGGAGGTGTCAAAGCACTGCGGGTCTTTCTTCCTTTTGTGCTGCTCCGCTGCTTTCCTCTATCCCTGATGTCCTTCTCCAGGGACTGGTCTCTTCTGAGGATACGTCTGCAGTCTAGGAGAAGGGGGGGCTTGCCTGCCATCCTCTTTTCCAAGGGACATTCAGGCTCTGTTTCCTCCATGGCCATTCCTGGTACATTCGGAACCGGATTTCAGACACAGCAGTTCTTCTGAGGTCCCTCCGAGTCATCGTCCACCTTTCCCATGCCTAGGAGGGGATGGGAAATACCAACCCTTCATTTATCAGATTCAGGTGATGACTTCTTGATCCTCTGCCGTTCTCCTTCATGGACAGAGGAGTGTCCTGGGACTGCTCAACACAGGGGAGATGTTCCCAGAGTGTGCTGGCATGCATGTAAGACAGGAGCAGGGTGGGTGGGGAGTATTTTATAGGAGAAGGGAGCTTTGGAATTTCAAACCAATGTCCTCAGTGCTCACCTGCGGCTGATTTTCAGGGACATTCCTAATGTATGCTATTTTGTCCCGCTTTTGTTTCACTGAGTAAAGTTCTTGACCTGACCAAGCATGTCTGCAGTCATTGTCACCCACAGGTCACCAGATCCTGTCCCAAAGGCCCCATCCCTTTCCTCCTAGCCTCTACCATCTACTAGAGCACTGGCAGAGTCCCTGGTGGTACCAGCAGTTAAAGGGATGGACTGCCAATGGGAAAGTTGAAGGTTGGAGGCCACCCTGAAGCAGTTCAGAATGGTCTGGAAATCTGCTTCTGAAAAACCACCGTTCTCTCAAACCCTGGGAAGCTCAGTTCTACTCCAGCCTAAGGGGAATTACCCTTAGTGACAGTGTGCTCAGTGGCGGCTGAATTTCTAATGTGCCTGTGCAGTGTGTTGTTGTGAATGAGTTTGGGGGTGTGGAGGAGCCTAGATTTGACTACCTGATCTGAGAGTGTATAGGTAGTCAGGGTCATTATCCACGACTAGTTGTGGTGCCTTCTCGTTCTCAGTTGCTGCACCAGCAGAGAGGAAAGCCCACATGCAGGTTCATGAAAGCAGGGGCTCACCTCAGCTGCTTTTGGGAATTAGGCATTTAGCTAGCTTTTATTTGGCTTGCAATGTTTTGTCCAATTCTAATACATGGCTTTATGTGTTTAGCTTGTGTACAGAGTCTGCTCTCATAAATGGCTTATATGCTGTCTAGAGGGACAGAGCCCTGGACTCGAGTCTGTGAGCAGAGGGTAATATAATTCTTGTGTTTTATTAACCATAATAACCAGAAATCTCCAGCCACTAATATATCTGCATAGAGGTTTTTCCGAATTTCCAATTATTTTAACTTCCAATATAAACTGGACAGAAAATTCATTTTAATGCAGTTGAACTTTTTCGTCTTTCAAAGCTGAGATTAAGTCATATGGCTTGTGAACCGTAAGTCCTGGGCAGTCAGAGACTGCAGACTGCCCGTCTGGGCAGTTCCTTGATACCAGAAGGGCTCCCTGGGGGCACTTGGATTGAATAGACTTGGAGGAGTTACGTTCCTGTTTTCTTCTAGTCTTTTCCACGGAATTTACATCCTTAGCACCCAACTTTGGCCTTATAAAAGCTGACAGAAGAAATCTAAGAGATTCATGTCTCCCCCCCCCCCCCGCCAAAAAAACAACAACACAAAAAACAAACATGCATCTGTTAGACCAAGTGGTTGCTGGCTCTTTTCTTTTTTATTTTTAATTTAAATTTTTTCTGTCTGTCCCTGTAATGGGTGATACAATTGATTGACTCTCTGGCTGTGGATGACTTCAGAATATTAGTTGGGATGGTATTGATTTCCCCCCCCCCTCTTTATAAAGCTTTTCTCTAAAGTAAGCACCTGACGACGTTAAGTTACGAACTTTGAGTTAAATTATGAACCTTTTAGCTTTGCATTAGAAGTGGTATCTGGAACCTGATTTGCTAGATCAAACCACATTAGTTGTGTTATGTTATTTTCTAAAAACACATTTCAGAGAAATAACTCCAATCTATGTTGCATTTTATAGAGCAAAATAATTGAATGGCGGCTGTTTGTAATTTTAGCAATCTCTTAACCTTAATCATATTTAATGGCTTTTCTCTTCAGGCTAACAGGAGAGAGAAAGGCAGAGAGAGAGAGAGAAAGGGGAGGGAAAGAGAGAGGAGTGGTGGTGGTGGTGGGGGGGAGCAGTTCCAGCTCTGTTATATAACTGTGCTACAGTAATGCACCCCAGTCCTTGGCAGCCCTGTAAATTCCTCCTCTCTGAATTGTTGGTTCGGGACAATCATTCAGCAGGGAATTACTTTCTCATCTATGAAATAAATGAGATGTTAAACTAGTTTTCTGCTTCCTGTGGTACAAATGTATCTGTGTGCAGCCCAGTGCAGGGAAACAACAAATGCCTGGGGCTTCCAATGATGGCAGCCAGGAGCTTGAGAGGGGCTCAGGGTTCGGGGGTCGCAGTGAACGAGAGTCTGGCCTACAGGGAGGGAGCATGGAATGAGATGAGATGAGATGAGATGAGATGTGAGAGAGAGAGAGAGAGAGAGAGAGAGAGAGAGAGAGAGAGAGAGAGAGAAGCAACCCTCAGATGCAGGTGGGAAGAGACCTCAGTCCCCAGAGTCTCTGTGCTACCGTCTGCTTCTCCCGGAGAAACAAAGGATTCATTGGTTGCAGGTGACCCTCCTGAGGGTGGCTTCTTTCAGGGGCTTAAAACACATTTGCATTCAGGTTCTCACTGGTTTTTACCGCCTCCATGGGACATTGGAAAGAGGAGGGATTCTTTCTGCTTTAGAGATAGGGAAGGCCATTGATTTCCAAATGAGCAGAGCCCCCACCCCTCCATTAAGGGCTGGGGCATGCGGCTACTCTTGTGCCCCAGACATGGACTTGTTGCAAAGCCAGGTAGGATCAGATTGACGCATGCATCCCCAGTGTCCTCTTCACGCTTTCATGTGCCCTGCCCAGTACCTGCTGCAGGAGCTCTTTAGAAACACAGCCTAGCCATCTTGGCTGAGCCCTCGTGACCCTGCTTGGATAACCCATCAGTTTCCTATCTGGGAGGAGAGTTCAATGTAGACCTGTGCCCTCTGTGCATCCCACCATGCCCAAGCAGGGAGACCTTCTAGATCTGTGGGCCTCAGCCTGTGGGCCTCGGCCCACTGGCGGGTCAGGAGACCCCTGTGAAAGGGTCATAAGAGTAGAAAAATTACAGTTATGATGTGGCAACAAAAATAATTTTAGGGTTGGGGGGGGGGATTACCACAACATGAGGAACTGTATTAAAGGGTTGCAGCATTAGGAAGGTTGTGAACCACTGCTCTAGCTGACATCATTTCTCTTTGCTTTCTCACTGAGTACCTACAACGTGCCTTACACTGTTCTGGATACTAGAAGTGTATGATCCTATTGATCCCTATAGTAAGCCTCCAAGGCAGTAAGTGGTTCTCCATCGTATAAACGAAAACATAGAGACCTAGAGAATATAACTAATTTGCTAAAAAGCACACCGGACCTAAGGAACCATTCAAACCCACCTCACATGTTCAGGTAGCTCTTTCTCTAGGGAGATTTCTCCATGCCCAGATGCACTAAGATACTCCCCAGATAGCCCTTTCTACTACTCCTTAAGTAGTCAATTATTTGTATAATCCCATCCACGTTTGCCCGGAAACCCTAAGCGCCTCGTGGGCCAGGATCATGCCTTCCTTTGTTACCAGCTTTAATGAGTTCTTAGAGAATGCTGAATGGACAACTACTCTACACTGTATCTAAGTCCAGGTACCGTCACCCATCCACCCATTCGACATACTGTCATGACTTTGGTGTTAGGATTTTTGCAGCTCTGCCACCAGAATACCCAATAACAGCTGGGCTATTCACGATAGAAATGTTTCAGTGGCGCGCCCAGCTCCTACAGACTAGGAAGAAAGGCCTGCTCTTCTACTTCTAAAATTTAGCCAGTGAAAACTATACGGGTCACTACAGAACACTGGTCAACTTGCTGGATTCTGACCCATCATCAAGAGGGACTACTTGTTAGAGGAGGCGATCATGTTTGGGGAGGCATAGAACTGTGAAGGTGAGGGACCCGCAAGGAGACAGGTTGGTGTTATAATCACAGTACAGACCGGAGCATACCAGTGACAGGCCTGGCACCAGCACAACCGGGTACTTACCCATGAGGTTGCTATCACTCCGAGTAGACTTGACTGCAATGAAGAACAATAGAGCCCAGAGAACTTCCAGCCCAGCCTGTAAACAGTGGGTCTTTATGGGGGGTGGGGGGTGGGGGGGCGGCACAGATCTGCTTCCTGATCTGCTCTTGAACCATCTCTGGTCTGGCTCCCACTCCACTCCCAACCTGTGAGAAACCCATGTTTGATCCAGGGAAGCAGCTGGTGCCTCATTCCTGGGCGTAGTGAAGCCCGGGACCTGGCTCTGCTCAGAGAAGTGCTCACAGATTGTGAAAGCTTTGTGTGTCGTTACTAATTAGAAAATTGCCTTTGGAATTGAAATATGTTTCACAGATGAATTTACTGAACTCCTCGCCGAGGTGTGACTCTTGCATGCTTGTTGTGAGACAATCCCACTCCAAGCCGGCATATGGAGATATCAACATCTCTGCAAATGACAAAACTGCCAGCATGCAAAATTCAGCTTCTTAGGTGTCTGCAAAATTCAACTTGTTAGGCCTGACCACTGGGGAGCACGCTGGTTTCCCTCCTATTGTCCCTATTGGTCAGTTTGGTGGCCCCCCTGTAGCTTCTCACTATAAGTTCAAGATTGTGAAGGGGGCCCTTCTATAAATAAACCGAGAAGTTAGGGTTGCAGCCTATTCTTGTAATAAAAGTTGAGTTGAGAAGGCTCATCTTCCTTCCACAGTACTGATTTAACACAGTGCTTTCTTCCCCTCAAAAGGGGATACTCTTTTTTGGGGGGGAGAGGGGTACTCTTCAGTATTCTCAGAGAACAATTCCTTAACATGCCTAAGATCCAGAAATGTTTGGGCACCACCATTTTAAATCACTAATAAGTGGGAAAAAGTAATGTTGATGCACCAAGAAGGCCTCGTTATGACATGATCAGAAAGAACTGAAGCTCCATTGGCCTCTAGCATAGACCCCAGAAAAGAACTTAGGTGCAAAGATCTTTGTGGGTGATGGCCAGGCTCTCAGCCTGGAGAAAGCACAGATTGAGCAGGGACCCACCTAACTTTGCTACTACTCACACTCGTCCTCGTATCATTGCTAGGTCCACGTGTTATCCATTCCCTAACTTCATCTCCCTACCCATCCCCAAGCTGTGAAATGAGACACTCGCTTCTGAGAGATTAATTATTCAAGGTTTTTGGTGATTATAGCTGAGCTAAATGTGCATTGGAATGACTCCCAAACCCATGTTCTCTCCAGAAAGTGGCCAGGCCTCAGACAGCAGCCTGTCATGAGAGAACCCGAGAGGGCCCTGTACAAGGTGGTGGGAATAAAGAGTCACAGTTTGGGGCTTCTGAGCTCGGACCCAGCTGTGAGTCTGGGAGCCATGATGACTCTCTTCTCCCTGGTCCTTTCCACTCTTCCACTCCCAGATCATTTTCTAGTACTTGCCCTCCCAGCCCCACACTTGTTTGAGTAGATGAATCTGAGTGGGAATCAAGCAGAGTAACACAAAGGCCTCTCCGTGGGCAGGTAAGAGTAAGCAGGTTGCTTAGGTAGATTTCAGCAAGCTCATGGCAACCTGGAAAGAGTGGGTATGGACAGACATGGACTCAGCTGATAGAGACTTCTTGAGCTGACTCATGCAGGATCAGTGGAGCTCGAACTTGAGACTGGCCAGAAAAATCCTCTCTTCTGTTGCATTCTTCCCTCAAACATACCTCAGGACCCACCAGGGACCTCCCATCTCTGCTGCCTTGACCCAGGACTTAATACACGGAGGCAGAACAGGAGGCGCTGGCTCCCCAGGGTGCTGTCAGGTGTGTTCTGGGGAGGGCGCCCTCACCGCCCTTGACTCGCTCACATCCAGCCTAGTCCATGCCCATTCAGCCAGCCGGGCACCACAAGGAATCAGAGGCTTCCCCAAAGAGATGTCCACCTTTTCTCCAGCTCTCCCTGGTTCGAGGGCCTCCCTAAGCATTTCACTGCCATTTGCCTAAGCACTTGTTCTCATGCCCAAGTTTGTGTGTGTGTGTGTGTGTGTGTGTGTGTGTTGCCTGACATCAAAAAGGAATTATCAAAGGAACCAATCATGGCTCCTCTCCTCGTCAAAAGTACAAATAACTTAGTTATCTGGTGAACAGAATGGCCGGGCTCCCCCCCATCTCCCTGTATAACGAGCTCTTTCTGAGTGGCCTCGGCACGATCCTAATTGTTTTTAAATGTCTGTGCTAACCGCCTCATATGGAGCGCATCAATCTGCGCGTGGGTAACCGAGAACCACGCTGCCGCCTCGAATGACACATTTTTGTAGTAATTAAAAACATGTTTAAGAGATTCAAGCCCTCTGCTTCAAACGCTTGTCTGGTACACGTGGGGTCCGGTGCCTGACTTGCTAGTCTGTTAGGTCTCTGAGTGCTTTGTGGCTTGGCCTCTGGACTCAAGGCCTCCTTTGGGGTAAGCAGCACATGCTGAGTTGCTTTGTGCAGTTCTCCATCCTTCTCGCACTTTTCTTCTTCAAATGGTCTGCGAGTGTCTCCCAGCCCCTAAGAATCGTCTTCTGAGGGTGATACCCCATTCGCCCGCCCCACCCCACCACCCCCTTTGTGCCTAGTCTGAGCATTTAGAATGCTCTTAGCCCTCAGTAGCTGTCTGCTCTCCGGCCCTAAATCAAGCTGTTACTTCTCTGCCTTGGGTTGCTTCGCCCAGTCATGCATGGTGTTGGGTCTGGGCAGGTGACCTTGAGGAGGAGACATGGGCAGTGAACATAAGGACAGGTTTGGGAGTGTCCTTGCATCACAGAGTACCTTGAGGACGGCCATCAGCCACTTGTCAGTTGGTTGCACTGCACTGCCATTGGGTGTCGCTGGGACGCTGGGAGCTTTGGGATTTCAAATACCAACAGGGTCACCTTCTAGACGCGTTTCAGTAGAGTTTCCGGATAAGAAAGACTGGAAAGACCTGGTGAGCAATGTACTTGAAGACCCAATGGCTGACAACAGAATATTGTCTGGGATACAACACCTGGTAGAGCAAGAAGCTGAGCCCTGAGGTGGCAAGACACAACCCCATGTCCCCATGGAGTTAGACATGCCTGTCATCGTGAAGGCAGCTTACTTAGTTCTGCTATACATGCCTGAGTTGGAGCCAATTCAACACAACTACCCATAGTCACTGCAGGGGAAAGGGCTGCAGCTGTGCGCATGGCTGTCCTCAGGGAGTTCCAAGACTAGAGAGGAGGGTGGAGACAAGAATTGGAGCAGGCTGAGAGAGTAATGGGCAACCTGGAGGCTCCGTCTCTGTTGTCAGGAGCTGGAGCAACAGAGCACCGTAAATTGGGTGGTGTGTCAGAACAGGTTTGCTTTCTTGCAGTTCTACAGGGCTGGTGGCATCGTGGTTATGCCTTGGTCTGCTAACGTCAAGGTCAGCAGTTCAAAACCGCTAGCCACCTCCCCACTCGTGTAAAGAGTGACAGCCTTGGACATTCACCGGGCAGTTCCGGCCTTTCCTGTAGGGTGGCTCCCCCCGAGTTGGCACTGACTCGCTGGCAGTGAGTTTGCAATGTGGTTTTTGGAGTTCTAGAAGCTAGAGATCTTGACTCAGGGGCTCAGCCAAGCCATGCTCTCTCCAAAGACTCTCAGAAAGATAGGGCCTTGTTCCCCCTCCCCCCCCCCCCCCCCCCCCCCCAGCTCCTGGAAGATCCAGGCCCTCCTTGGCTGGCAGCTGCCTCTTCTTTGATAAGTTATCATTCAGCCGCTGTCTTCCTGAGTGCCGGGGTAACAGAAATACCATGAAGAGGTGACTTGAACCAACCAACATTCATTTTCGCAGAGGGTCGTCTCAACCCAGGGTGCTGGCTCCAGGGAAAAGCGCTCTCGCTCACACAGCTTTGGAGAAAGGCCCTCATCTCCTTTGTCCTGGGTGCTCTTCCTGCTGCCTGGTAGGTACTTTCCCCCATCTGCTGGCTTCTCTCTCCCTAATGTCCTTGGCTCCTCTCTCTCACTCATAGCTCAAAAGAGATTAACTCCAGATACACCCTTGACTTATGCTGCCTGGACACAGGGTAGGGTTTACTTCACCTATTTTGGGGGCAGCACATTATTAAATCTATAACATATGGGATTAGGACCCCCCCCCCCAAAAAAAAAACACTTCAGTGTGACTTAATGTTACATTAAATGCTAAGATCCTCAAAGACCTTATCTCTAAACAAAGACATGCCCCGTAGAGACCAGGACATAGGACATAAGATACAGTCAGAGAATATGTAAAACCAGAGAGTTAAAAAAAGAGTTCTTGAGTTTGTACCATTTTTGGATAACTGTTTTCTGGGTGAGAAATGAAGGCTTCCTTGGGAAGGAGCAGGGTGGGAGGCCAGGGAGATTTTGTAGGCTCGATGCTGCTGCTGTTGGAGTCATTGAGTAGCCTCTGTCTCAAGGTGACCCTAGATGGCCACGTGGCACTGCCTCCAAAGCGTTTGTCAGACAGGATTTTTCTCCCAGGAAGCAGCTGAGGGGTGCACACCTCTGACTGTACAGTCAGCAGCCGAGTGCTTAACCTCTGAGCCATGGCGGCCTTCGAAAGGTCATTAGGCACATGATAAAGTCACAAGGTTGGGGGTGAAGGGGTGGAGGGCCAGGGAGAAAGCAGCCGCAGACAGAGGTGAGATTGGTTATAAATCTTTGACCCCAGGAGAGGTCAAGGGCATCGCCCTCCCTGCACATTCTGATCTCTGCAGGTTTGACTGACACAGGGGTTGTCTGGGGACTGGGACTGAGGAACTTCTGACCAGAAAGAGGAAGAACAGCCTCTGGAACAGCAAATGCTTGGCTGCAGAGCAGTTGGTACCTGACATTGCCCGTGGAGCCAACCGAGAGCAAGGCCCCCAACACACTGCCGGGCCTGTGACTTGACCCCAACATCAGCTCCCATCCCACTGAGCTCCAGCTGCCGCGGCATCTGCTGAGGCCAGATCCACAGCAAGCAGGTCTGTTTGGGAGGGTTCCCTCTCTCTGAGTTCCAGGCTCAGAAATGATTTCCACCCACAACTCCCCCCCCACCCCCCACCATGAGACAGAGGGATGTATGTGTGTGTGTGTGTGTGTGTGTGTGTGTGCGCGCGCGCTTGGGGGGGGGGGAACCAAAACAACTCACTACCATCGAGTTGGTATCTTCTACCCATGGCAAACCAATAGGACAAGGAAGAACTATCCCTGTGGGCTTCTGAGCCTATAACCCTTTTACCCTATAACCCTTTAATAAGAGGAAAAAGGCTCACCTAGCTCCCACAGAGTGGCTGGTGGTTTCAAACGGCTGACCTTGGGATTGGTAGGCCCATACACAATGACTATGCCACCAGGGCTAATCATAGTTAGCTAGCCTGCCCTACCTAACGTCATAAGCGGGTTACTAGTGGGACTGCTAACCACGAGATGAGCAGTTCAAAACCACCAGGTGCTCCATAAAAGAAACCCAGGCCTTTCTACTGCCATGAAGACTTAATCTCAGCAACCTGTGGGAGCATTTCTCTCCGTGCTATAGGGGCCCCATGAGTCAGAATGGATTCAACGGCAGCGAGTTTGGTGGGATGCTTTCTTTTTTGGACTCCACTTCCTATGGAATTAAGCTACATGGAAGCCTTTAACAAAATACTTATTTTTCTTAGGATTGATAGAGGAGGTGAGATTGGTTATAAGCCTTTGAAATCTGCACGTTCCCCCTTACGCCTCTGGCAATAAATAAATAAATGGACAGATAAATGAAATGAAAATACAGAGACAAATAACACAATTCACAGAGAACAGTACACTCCAAAGTTTCTGGGTTGCCGGACTGAATTTTACTCCATCTGAGCAGGGGGGTGAGCTTTGCAGAGAGGCGCATCCAGCACGGCTCCCAGCTCCCAAACAGTTTTTCTCTAACCAGCTCATTATGCATTAACCTGTAAGACAATATGTTTTAAAGAGAACCACATTCATCACCTCAGAAAAGTCATATTAACATAATTCCTGGGAAAGAACAATGGGGGGAGAAGTGTTAGTTATTGTTGATGGAGCAGGTAAGTTTCAGTAGCATGATCTGTTGAATATTCATACGATATTGTTTTTGACATTTAAGAACTCAATTATCCGATGACTAATCAGTCTTTTACAGTAGGTTATTTTTGTGACTAGAACTGAAATACTGATAAGCCCCAAGAGACCACAGTGTTCAGATGGATTTATTAGTCGTTCTCAGCCCTGGCTTTCTCTGGCATGCATGTCCAGGGGAATTTAGTACCTGTGACAGTGAGAGGCCGAGGGCCTGGCGGGAGTCAGCAAGTGCATGGAGACCAGATGCTGGACTGATTGATTTTGCTCCAGTGAATTTTTCCTGTTAGTGAGGGGCAGCCAGGACTGTGACGTGCCCTAAAACTCTGGGCCTGGCCTCAACTCAGCTCCTCTTGATTTTCATTCTCGTTCCTCATCAGGGTGTGAGGGGCTGCTCGGTCTCCTCACCTCACCCAACCCTTACTCACGGCACTCCTGTCCCTCAAGGCAGTTGGATGCTGTAGCCCTTAGGGAACATTTCAGCAAAGGTGGCCCCGGGGTGAATCAAAGGCTGCTGCCAATTCCTTGTTGCTCCTCTCATCAAGAGATGGAGTCCTTTCAAATCTCATCTGGCTTTAGTGTCTTTCTTGATCAATTGACTGCAGTGCGAGGGACATCCTAGAACTTCCAAGCTTCCTCCCAGGTCTTTTTGAGCTTTTGTTCGTGGAACCTGGCTGCCATTTTGTGAGGAAGCGCAAGGCACATGGATGCACAAGTGGAGAGGGGTTGAGAGCCTGATTCACAGTCTTTGTTGAACTCACGTGACGGCTACAGGAATGACATTATGATAGTTAGCACTCTCTAGCTTACCAATAACTACTGTTTCCTCAATCTGAAGTCAGAAGTTTGTGTTCAAATCCCAACCGGAATGCTAGTACCTTTTCTGACTCAAGTACCTTTTTCTCTTGAGGCCCCTGGCATATGGAAAGCACCCCCCCCCCAACTATCTAAGTTCAATTCCTTATTCTGGCATGTACTCATATTATATTGGGAATTCCATTGAGCTTTGTCTGATCTTTGTTATCTTGTATTTAGGGTGCAGAAGATAGTCATCGATTCGATGTCAGTGAGTTTTAGGGAAGTGCTCAATTTTGCACTTGGGTTAATCTGGATCCTAGATCCACACCCACTGCTGGCTCACTCATGTGGCATGTGGGTCAAGTGAGAGAAAGGCAGATGCAGCCTAGTGCTTAGAAGTACGGCAAACAAAGCAAGTTTGGCTGTGATTACAAAGTGGTGTCCTTGCACTCAGATGCATGGAACACCCTATCAGGCGCAGATCATGGGGAGCAGAGCATAGGTGAGATCTCACTCTTGCTTCCCCCCATCTGGCACGAATGGTTAGTGACTCAGCTGCCAACTAATAGGATGAAGGTCCAGGTTCACCAGCAGCACCTCAGAAAAAAGACCTGGTAAGACACCTCAAAAAATTGATGTTGTTAACAAATGAACCAAAATCAGTGGCGAGGACAGTGTAAGAGGCCTGCTAAGGCTTGCATCAAGGGTTATGTAATCCAGAGGAAATACTGAAACTGAAATGAATGCTGAGCATGATAGTGGGATGAGAGGAATGTAAAAGGAAATAGAGGAAGGAACTTGGAGATAAAGAGCATTTATAAAGGTCTAAATACAGGGAGGCATATATATAATGATGGGGAAATAGATCTATGTGCATATATTTATAGGTTTCATATTCAGGTACCAGATGGTCATTGGGCCTCCACTCAAGTACCCCCTCAATGCATGAACACTTTGTTCTATTAAAATGGCATTCCATGATGCTTCCCGACACGATCTTGACGACAAATGTGCACATAAACAAAGGTGGTGAAGAAAGACGATGGTATCCAGCTATCAAAAGAATGTAGACGAGCGATCATCTAGCTCAGAAGCAATAAAACCAACATGGATGAAGTACACCAACCTGTATGATCATGAGGTGGTGAAGGGATCAGGTATCAAGAACAAAATTTCATATCATTGTGAATGAGGGGGAGTGGTAACTGGACATCCCCTTATAGTAGCGTCAGTGGAAAGGAGACAAGCCAATCAGGGTGCAGTGTTGCAACATTAAAACATGCAACTTTTCTCTAGTTCTTAAATGCTCCCCCACCCCGATATCATGATCTCAATTCTACCTTCCAAATCCGGCTAGACCAGAGGATGTAGACAGATAGGATGGAAACATAGGGAATCCAGGACAGATGAACCTTTCAGGATCATTGATAAAAGTGGTGATACAAATCCGGCTAGACTAGAGGATGTAGACAGATAGGATAGAAACATAGGGAATTCAGGATAGATGAACCTTTCAGGATCATTGATAAAAGTGGTGATACCAAGAGGGGGGAGGGAAGGTAGGGTAGAAATGGGGCACTGATTACAAGGATCTACATATACTCTCCTCCTTAGGGGATGAACAACAGAAAAGTGGATGAAGGGAGACTGGACAGTGTAAGATATGACAAAAATAATAATTTATAAATTATCAAGGGCTTGTGAGGGAGTAGAGAGTGGGGAGGGAGGGGAAAAATGAGCTGATATCAAGGGCTCAAGTCAAAAGCAAATGTTTTGAGGATGATGGCAACAAATGTACAAATGTGCCTGACACACTGGATGGATGGATGGATTGTGATAAGAGTTGTACACACCCCTAATAAAATGATTTTTCAAAAATTGGTATTTTGTTCGGATTGACTCACAGCAACCCTACGTCTAAGAGAAAGAAGCAGTGTCCAGTCTGGGGCCATCATCTCAATCGTCTTGCTGCCGGGGCCATGGTTGCAGCCACTGTGTTAATCCAGCTCCTTAAGGGTCTGTCTCGCTGCCCCTCTCCTTTACCAAGCATTTCAGTATGCATTTGAGGCAACTGAAAATACCATGGCTTTGATCAGGTGCACCTGAGCCCTCCAAGTGACATTCTTGCTTTGTAACCTTTTAAAGAGGCCTCATGTAGCAGATTTACCCAATGGAACGGTGTCTCCTGACTGCTACTTCCATGTCAGTTTGTCCTCCTCAGGTGGCTGTGTATTGTTGATCATAACATGGGTTAGTGGACATAAGTGTGCAAGGAACTTTTTCTCAGATGCTCATCTCTAACGTTATGTCCAAAAGGCACAAGTAGGGTAGGATTACACTCTTGTGATGACTCTAGAGCAGGTCAAGAGATACAGGTCCAAGGTTCATAGAGGTCTCCTCAGGGGTGGGCAGGCAAAAAGGAAGCAGAATGACTCCTCTTAACAGCACTGTGTGTATGTGGGAAGGTGTGAGGGAGAGTAACATCTGCTGACCATGATCTCTGTGCCAGGAACACAATTATTTAAATAAGTTTGTGATGCGAGTGCTTTTATACCCTTTTTCGACATGGGGTTAGAGAAGTTCCAATGTCTTAATACTGACTATCATCAAGTCAGAGCTGACTCATCGTGCCTCCCCCCCCCCCCCCCCCCCCCCCCCCCCCCCCCCCCCCCCCCCCCCGCCGTGGGTTTCTGAGACTGTAACTATTTATGGAAGCAGAAAGGCTTTCTCCCATGAAACTGTTGGTTTTGAATTGCTGATCATGGGGCTCCCAGCCCAATATATTATTAATATACCACCACGGGCACCACTGAAAAGGAGCCGGGTTATGACTGAAATCGACCATGTGATGAGCTATGAAGTCTATGAACTTTCCACGATACCATGTATCCTTCAGGATCAAAAGTCCAGAAACACTAGTGTTCCAAAGACAGATAGGCGAGACTAAATGCCAAGGTAGGGAAAAGGCAGAAGCTGAGGGAAAGCATCAGAGAGAGCACTCAGTTTGTACGTAACTATTGATCACTTACTTTGTGTTTGGCAATGTCTTCATATCCCCAGTAAGTGGGGATGCGTTGATGAGTGACTTGAAAGTCAACCATTGTTGAGGCTACAAACCCATTGAATGGTATTATCCAAGAACAAAAAATGTGGATTAGGTGTCTGTTGTGACACCTGGCAGACAATCTGCAGAGGTTTTCTCAACAGGATGGGAGGCTGCAGAATGTAGGAGGGTAAGAGAGTGCTGCTTTAACACCCCCACCCAGGTGCATCAGGGGGAAAGCCTGGCCTCTGGAACGACGTCGCATTGGAGGAGACCGTAATCCAGTCACTTGAGCTATGGAGCAAAAGAATGATTTTCAGACCGGGAGAGACTCTCTCACCACTGAGATACAGACACGTTAATGTGTCACTATCCTTTTTTCACGGTCATGTCAATCCTTAACATACTGCTCATCAAAAGGTTGGAAGTTTGACTCCACTCCAAAATACGTAGCCAGAAGACCTCTGATGCTTTACTTCTGAAAAATAAACCATACATCCAGGTCCCTGTTTAGCACAGGTTTACTTTGAATCCGTGATGCTGTCACGAGTCAGGATAAGGACCGGCAAAGAACCCGCTGGTGAGGTTAAGCAGATATAAGGAACTGGACAAAGAATTTCAACTCTGAGCTTCCAATATACCAGACCTCTCCACTGCTCATGGGGAGTCAAGGGGCAGCCATCATCTTCTTTAAATCAGGAATGTGCATGGCTCACTCACCAGGAAGCCTTCACTGAGCAGTGGGGAAGCATTGACCCTTATAATTAAAGGTCAGCAGTTCAAATCCGTCAGCGGTTCATGGGAGAAACCAGTGGCCGTCTGCTTTCATAACGCCTCAATCTCAGCAATGCTATAGAGCAGTTGTTCCACAGACTCACGATGAGCCAGAGTCAACTTGACATCAGTGGGTTGGGTTTGGGGATCCACTTACCACCCCTGATTTGAGTGGCTACAAACCCTTTGGGATATAAACAGTAGGTTCTCTATAGCATGACGTTGGGGCTCTTTACTTTAGAACCTAGAACAAGCAAGCCATCGAGAAATAGAATCAGTTCTTGATCATCGGCATGGATTTAGGTCATCTTTCCAGTTTCCCTGGGCTTAGCTAACCTGAAATAATGGGAAATCTAAAAACTATTTTCATTTGGTCTTGGGATGCATTATATGATTTTTCACCCCTGGCAGACTGACTTCCATGAGGATGTTTGACTTAGGGTAATATTAAAATTCCTTAACTTTCAAAATAAATTCCGTAACTTTCTCTGAGCATATATCTGGCAGGGTGTGTGTGGGAGTAAGGCAAGACAGTGCAGTAGCTAAGAAATACTGGCAGGAAGAAGCAGCTGACCCCTAATTTTTCACAGATAACCCCTGTTGCTGCCTGAACCTAATTCAGATGTGTGGGCATTTCTCAATGGGGCTTGATGAGGTCAATATTTGATCCATCACTTCAGATTCAACAAGATTCACTGATGTGCCCCAAACTGTAATAAGTACTTAACCATCTTTCTTTAATCTGCTCAATGGCCCCACGATATAGGCATTATAATTCCTAAATTATAAGAAGAAGAAGAAGGAATGGGTCTCAGAGAAATGAAATGTTTCAGAGTTACCTACCTAGCAAATGCCAGAGCCAAGATTTGACCCCAGGTCTTGTCATTAAAAATCTGCTCCATTTTTCAGTGAAGGGAAAAGAAATCCTGATAGATGGTGCAGCAGGGACGTACCCTGAGAACATCGTGCCCCAGTGAAAGACAAATGGACAACTATGGCTTGATCCCACCTGTCTGAAAGATCTAGGAGAGGCAACTGTATCCAGAAGTAAGGTTAGTAGTGATTACCAGGATCGCACAGGAGGGTGAAGGAAGAGGGAGATTACATGGTTAGGAGATAGGAAGATTAAGGACGAGGAAAAAAGGAAGAAACAAGGCATGGTGACAATTGTACAACATGATGAGTGCAATGAAGGTCAGTAACTCACACATGGGAAAATGCTCCAATGGCGAATGTTTGTTTCATACTTAGAACAACTACAGCAGAAATGCATGACTCATCAACAGGTTCCCTAAAGATTTATGCAACACATGCAACATCCTGCAACAACAGTCATCCAACCAGTGCTGCCTGATGGCTTCTGTGTGTCCCCTCTTTGGGATATCGATGCCATGGGGATGAGCAATATAAACAAGATTCCAGACCACTGGGCTCGGCCCCAAAGCTTTTTCTCTCCTCAGATGAAAGCACAAAGAAATGCCATACAATGACTCAACAGGGAATGTAAAACAAATATGTGGGTGCCTTATAGTCAGAGGTTATATCTGCTTTGGGGAAGGAAAATGGGAAGTGACATGAGGGGCTGACACACTCATGTATGTCCTAGTGGCTTATCCTCCTGGCTTAGGCCAAGGATGGATTTGGGGGTGGCTCCCTACCCCAAATAATTCAACTGGCCCTGTGTCCAGTCTGCAAGTATTGAGTCAGTGGTGACTCACAGCGACCCCTCCGGATAGCCAAGACTGTAAGTGTTTACGGGAAGAGAAAACCCACTCTTTCTTCTTCAGAACTGCTGGTGGTTTTGCCCTGCCCACCACTTGGATTGCAGCTCAACATGTAAGTGATTTTGCTTCCTTCAAAGGAGCTGGGCAAACAGAAGCTGCGGGGCCATGCTCGTGGGCCTTCCTCCGAACAGGCTGACTGCTTTTCATCTTGACCCTGCATCTCTTCCACCAGCCCTGTTGACTGAATCCTCCTCCTCCTCCTCTCAGCCCGCAGAACTGGGGGAGGGAGCCGGCATTCTCCATCCCAACAATGGCTAATCTCCCTCTCTCTAGGGCACCCTCTACTTTCTGAAGAGAAACAAGTAGCCTTCTGGGTCTCTCTGCTGAAGCCACTCTGTCTTGGATAAAATTTCCTGGGGCTGTGGAAGTCAACAGCGACTGTCGCATTTACAGTAACTGCCAAGCTTAATAGCATCTTGTGATGAAGTTTTACTGTAAACAGCAGAGAGGGCGGAGGGCAGCGAGTGGGGCTTCTAGCATCCTGCCAGTACCGAGTGCTTTGTCCCTCTCAGAAATAACCCTTGCGATGTGTGCTCCTTGCCAGCTCTTTAAATGACTCCGTGTGTGAGAGTCCTGGGATTAATATCAAGATCACCTGATTTTATTGTGTGGCTTACCAATCTTTTTTGCCTCCTTTTTTGAGGGGAGTGGGAGAGGAGGAGGAGGGATTTGTGCCTGTCCTCCATCGAGCCCTGGCCCCAGCCACGATGAACATGTTCTAGAATGTTTTCACTCTTCTTACATGCATATCCCTGCTTCCATTTGCCCTGACATCTTGATTTGGTAGATTGCGAGGGACTAGCAATGCCCAGAGGATCTTAATCTTGAGGTTTTTAGTCCATCTTGATCCCCAAACACCTCACTTTCTAGATTGTTCTACTAGTAAGTGAATCCTCTAGAAGTGCTCCCCCCCCACCCCGAAACCCTGCCCAGCTGGACAAGTGCTGGACTGGGCAGCAGAATGACCAGGAAAGGGCTGGACTGACCACAGTTGACTTCTAGAATGGTTCTCAGGTCTGCTAGCAGCTGAGCATTGCACATTTTCTCAGGGTCTTGCCGAGGAGGACTCCCCCGGATCCCCACAGAGCAGAGATGGACAGCTTAGACTTGTCACTCACTTACCCATAGGATGTCTTACCCCTGGAATGGGAGTTGGGTTCTGTGGGGCCCCTCTCACATCACTGCAGCCCTCTCTGTGGGCATGGGGTCAAGGCCCGGGGAGGAAGGGTGGTGGGAGGTGTGAGAGGGACTCACTCAGCTTTGTGGCCTGCCTTCCCACCCAGCACTCTTCTGCTGCTGGGGCCTGGGCGTTCCGGTAAGCTTGACACAGGAGGCCTCTATGAGGGCAAATGGCTATGGAATCAGGCAGTGGGAGCCGGCAGACCTCTCTCTGATGTCACCTGGGGTCCTGCTGAAGGAACAAGGCCAAGAACAGAGGCCTTGATCTTTGTGATGTGAATGAAGGACATAACATATGGCAAGATTCACTTACACAAGTCACACTGACCCAATGAGAACACACAACAACTGAAGTAATCTTGGATTTCATTTTCTTCCTGGTCACTTCCTTACCTGGGCTTCTTTCTTAAACGCTCACCATCCTTGCAAGATGAGAAGCACCCCCTGGCCCCCAAGTTGTTGCCAGGAGGATTCTGACTCATGGCACCTTTTTATGTATCAGACTAGATTTGTGCTCCCGAAGGTTTTCAATGGCGAATTTTCTAGAAGGAGATCACCAGGTCTTTCTTCTGACACAGCTCTGGGATGGATCAAAATGCCCCACTTTTCAGTTAGCAGTCAATCACATGAACCATCGACACTTCCCAGGGACTCTGATGGGAAGCATCTAATCTTTGTTATTTATACATAAGATGTGGTTGTGCTTATCAGTAGGGTCAAATCTTCCTCCTCCTCCTCCTCATCACCAAGGTTATTAAATGCTTGCCTGTTCTGTTATTTAATTTCATCTCAACTAAAATCCTATGAACCAGGCTACACTACCATCCCATTTCACAGATGAGGACCCTGGGGCATGGAGAGGAAAATTAGCCTTCTCATGGTCAGCTCATCCATTTGAAGGGAGTATCCTGGCCCACTGGGCCAAGCCAGTGCACAGTCCTTGAACATGGCGTGCAGTCTCCATCCCTCCCCACTAGTTTGTGAAAGTGACTAGAATGAGAAATAACTCATCATCCTCTTCTCAAAGACACCGGGGTCTAGGAGGGTGAGCAATCAGAGGGCTTCCAGGAGTAGTTGCTTACTCAAGGAAAGCCCCCCCCCCCAAACAAAGAACCCATCTCCCTTAGTGAAGTCAACCACAGATGATATGCATGTCTCTCCTCGCCCACCCCCCTCCCCACCTCATGAGGCCTTCTCTGGGGATCTTGACTCCTTGAAGGGGCTGAGGCCAGAGGGACTACAATGCCAGATGCCAGACTGCTCAGGCTGAAGAGGGGTCTCAACAATGGGGGCAAGGCAGCCCCCTGCTTCTGCCCCTATTCCTCTCCCCTCCGGGGCAGATATTTTTTTCTGGGTCAGGATAAAATTCCTGCCTTTCACACAGGAGACTCAGGTCTCATTCCCTGATCAACGCACCTCATGGGCAGTTGTAGCTCAGTCCCACGGTGGAAGCTTGTATGTTGCTAAGAGGTTCAACAGAGCTTTCAGGCTAAGACAGACTAGAAAGAAAGGATTAGTAATCTATCTCCAGAACTCAGCCAATGAAAACCCCAGGGATGGCTGCCATCCCATTCTGTAGTGTGTGGGCTCTCCATGAGTGGGGGACTGGCTCAAAGGCAGCTGACCACCACAGCTAGCTTTCTCCAGGGCCCATGGACCGGTGAATCTGTCAGAGAGTTGAATGGGGTTAGCAGTGTCATTTGGCTCCCATACAGGCACTCACAAGTCTTCTGCGGTCACCAGTGCTGACCTAGGAGTCGAGGCACGACATGCCGAAACCCTGAGATCCCTTTCCGACCCTGGGGTGAAAGGCACATGTGAGGATAGCTTGTGCTCTCACCTGTGGTTTTACCTGTGGGTGCTCTGCCAGGGGAGTCAAGGTTGATGCATCTTTCCCCAGAGGACGATGCCCTCCGGTAGGACTTCACCCTCTGACCTGTGTGTTGACTAAGGGGAGCCCTTGCTCCAGGGCTGCTGGGGCCCTTTGGGGAGAGAAGTGAGAAGCGAGAGGCCAGGTCCCCATTCTGGTCACTGGCTACTAAGGATTAAGCATAGGTCTTGGGATCCTCACCCTTACACCTATGCACGCAATCTCCTTGGGAACCCGGGCTTCCGTCGTTATGGTAATAAGATCACACAGGTGTTGGTGTTGGGTGGAACCCAACCCTAAACACTTCCCAGTTAGAGTAAAGGCAGGTTGGGCACAGCCTTGCAGGGGAAATGTGAGGCCTTCTGCGCCTCCAGATTTACAGGGGAGCAGTTCAACTCCGTCCTGTGGGGTCGCTCCTAGTGGGCATCACTCAATATGGTGAGTTTGGAGGCACTGGGGGTGGAAGACTGAGTCCCAGTGAGGATGACCGAGAATCAGCAACCACCCAGGCTATGGACAAAGCAGGAAGCAGCCAGGCCAAGGTCCTGATTTGGACGTCGTTGAGCCTTCCGAACTGCGAGGAAAAGGCATTTCTGTCCTGTGAAGGCCTCCTCTTGAGGTTTTGGGGTTACCGCAGCAGTAAGAAACTGAGACCCTGGCCATGGGCCCCTGCAGCACACGTGGGTTACAAGGTGGACCAAGCTTTCCTCTTCTGGGAGCAGCCCTCCCTGAGCTCCACCCCCAGGGCCCAACGTTCTGCCAAGCATCCAGACCCCTCCGCACCCGTTCCTCTCCTCAGCAACCCTCCTCCGCCTTTGTGAGGAGTGGTTTTTCTGTGGGGTGACCTCCGGGGCCGGGAAGGAGGTCAAAACCGCAGGCCCAAAGTGAGATCTGGGGATTACATGTGAATTTCAAATAGCCATGTTTTTGCCCAAGGCTAAGTGAGGCAGGTTTGTTCCAGCTTTTACATTTACCATGACGACAGTGCTTTCCCCAGGACAATTACTTACCCCCGTCTGCATGGCTGGAGGAGAAGTTGTCTGAAGAGAAAGCCGCCGCTGCCAGACTCGGAAAATTCCCTGTTGGTTGGTTTTAATCTATAGTAGAACACCCCCACATTATTCTGCCATCCTGGGATGTGACAGGTATTAATAACCCTATTAGCTCCAATCCCATCCGGCGCTATTTACACAGGCCGCGCTGGAGTCACGGCAGCCACTTGGTTGCAAGGGCTTGTGGACCATTCAAAGCTAACGAGACTCAAGCTCTGGTTTTTCCTCCTCGGAGCCCCTCGTGTTGACAAATTAGGTTTTCGGAAGGAGATTCCCCAACCCCACGAACAAGCACTGCCTATGGCCCCAAGCCAAAGAGCTCTCAGCACTTCTAAGGTGATTTGGTAACTTTAAGAAGGTTTCCAGGCCTCTTCTCTCTCGGCTGTTGGCCAAAGGGCCTCTACTTGCCCTTCCTCCACTTCTGCAAATCCTTGCTCTGCTCCTAGATCTGGTTCAAAGTCACCTCTGCCTGGAACCCGCCCTGGAGTCCCTTTAACTAAAGGTAGCCTCCCCTCCCCACCCCACTCCCCACTCGGACTGGCTGTGTTTTCTCTGTCACTCTTGGGGGTCTGCACCTCTCTCTGCTGGGTGTTCTGTAGTCGCCTTGGCAACCTGTTGGGCTTACAGAAGATGCTTGATGCCCGCCTGCTAGGGGTTGGAAGCTGGACCCTGCAGCTGGGTGGTTGCCTGCTTGCCTAGCTAGCTTGGTACTGGGTTGGCCCGTTGAGCACCAGGAAGCATGGCAAGGTGGGACTCCTGCAGCCTGGCATTTGATCGGCTTGTCTTGAATGAAGACAAAGGAAAGGCAGGGCTGACCAGGGTGAGGACTTTGAAAGGACAAAACTCTAAGGCTGGGGTGGGGGAATGCCTGGTCTTCTGGCTGGATGACACTCACTGGCATCGAGTTGATTTCCAGCTCATTGTGACCCTAAAGGACAAGGTAGAACTGTCCCTGTGGGTTTTTGAGACTCTAACTCTTTTTTTTAAAGTTTTTTTTTAGGCATCACTGCCCTCTGGTGGTGGGAGTAGGAGGCCCAACCTTTGCTCCTGTGAGCTGGAATTGAACCTCCATCCCAGTGGGCCACAGTCCTGCACACATCCACTACGCTACCGGGGCTCAGCAGAGACTCTGTAGCAGATCTCATCTTTCTCAAGAGGATTGGTTGGTGGTTCTAACTGCTGGCCTCATGGTTAGCAGCACAAATATGCCATCAGGGCCCCTTTTAGAGCATAGAAGGCTAAGCAAATCATCAATCCCCGCCAATGTCACATCCCTTACAAAGAGAAGCAGTTCCAGCCATTTGATTAGGCACGAGTTCATGAACTGATTGACTGGTATGGCCTGAGAAAAGTGTTAGAAATATCCAAAGGACCCTCAACGGAGAAAAGGTTTCCAGTCATCCCTAAAGACTCTGAGATATTAGCAGACCGACACCTGACCCATGATGCCACCAGCACTCCTTAAGCAGTGTTAAACCCCAAACCAAATCACACTCACTGCCAGTGTGTCCATTCCAACCCGTAATGTCCCTGTTGAACTGCCTCCCTGGGTTGCTGATTCTTAACTCTTGACGGGCCTAGAAAGTCTCATCTTTTTCCAGCATAGGGAGAGGTCAGAGGAGGCTTTTGGGTTGGACATACAGTGGAGGACTGGAGAATGGAGAAGAGGGATACAGCAATGGATAGTGCAGATTTGTTGAGAAAGCCTCACTAGCTCCCAAGGTGCCCTTGTGTGGAGCAGAGAATGGAACTTTCCTTCAGCAGATGCCCACTGCCTCTGTGCCCTCAATGCAACCTTTGCCTCAGTTAGTAATTGCCACAGGTACTGTGTAAGAAATCGCCTGCAAACTCAATGATTCCGTGGAATTAGGCGACTTTCAAGAGCAAGCGTCTGTTCTCATGGATGGGAACAGATAAGAGTTTTTGTCTTCCATGAGTGCTGGCCGGTGTACCTCATCCAAAGCCACCGTCTGTCTGTCGGAAGAGACTAATGTGTGGCTAAGATGAACATGTTTCACCAGAGCTTCAAGACTAAGACAGATGAGGAAGAAAGACGTGGCAACCCACTTTCAAAAAGCAGTCAATGGATCCCATTGGTGTGAGCTCCATACAGCTCATCATGGACGTGATTCAGGACCTGACAGTGTTTCATTCCCTTGTGTCTGGAATCACCATGAGTGTGGGGTGGGTGTGGAGCGGGGGCTGACCTGGTGGTAGTTCACAGTCACTACCTCTTTCCATGGTGCTGAGGGCCGACTGAGGGCTGGCTCACCTAAGCTCGGAGCCAGCAGTTCTGACGTGGCTGTTGACTGCCTGAGCCAGGCTCGTTCCCCTCATCATCCTGCTGAGACGAGCAAGCTAGTCTGTGCATTGACTTTGCCTGATCGTAGAGAGCAAGCCCAAAGATTTTTCAAGTCCTTGGCCCTTAGGCTAGCTCACCTCCTACCCACCTGCTTTGCCAGGCAAAGAGAGGTACACTTTATTAACAAAGTAAGTCACATGGCCAACCCCAATGGTAGCAGGAGGGGAGTAGGGTTTCTCTCTCCTGAGAGGAAATGTAGACAACTGGGTGTTGAAGCATGCACAAATGTCCTGCTCCGAGGCCCTGTTTGCAGAGCGTGTCCTGTGGGGAAGGCCCGCCTGGCACTCAGACCCATTCAGAGCTTGAACACTCTGTCCCTCTTCTATGTCCCACGGGCCTGCCGCCTGCTCCACCTCGTCCGTGGGCCGACTTTTCTGACTTTCTGCTTGTGATTAGGTCTCTTCTGTCTGTGATGCTGCTTTTTTATCATAGCACCGCCCTCCCCCCCCCCGCCCCCCCAGCCCCCTAACCAGGACATGCATTTCTTTACCAGGCTAAAGTGAAACCATGCAAAGGTGTGTTTAAAGGGAGTTCAAATACAAATGGACTACAATCGAGTCGATTTCTACTCCCAGTGGCACAGACTTGCTGCCGAAGAGTGGTTGAGATGGCCACGCCCTGCGTCACCTTCCAGGGAGCCTCGTCTTCCTCAGCAGAGCCACTGGTGGGTGGACTGTAGACTATGTGGATAGCAGCCCAGTGCCCACCCACTCTGTGCCCCCTGCCCCGGCTCTTTGTAAAGGAATGAAGAGCTAGAAAAAGAGTGGTTTTTTAAAAAGGAGTTTTCCAAAGCACAATGATTGAAGAACTAGTCCACTTCTCAGAACTGATGCAGGCAGGTAGATATTCATTCCTGCTGATCGAGATAGACCAGGAGTCTCTGGGTTGTGCAGATAGTGCAGCAATTGACTGCAAACTGGGCAGCTGGTTCAGATTCACCCAGGAGTGTCTTGGAAGAAAGACCTGGTGATTTATGCTTGGGAAAAGCCATGGTTTTAAAAACCTCATGGAGTCTTCCTCCTCTACCCCCAGGGGCTTGCCATGGACCTGTGCCAAGGGCAACTGGCAGAAACCTCACTCTTCCTCCATCTCCGAACAACCTCTTGGCTGCCCGTCCCTGGGGTTGCTGCACATGATGTCGGCAAAGTTCTCTCTAATATCTAGCTCCAAGGTCCACTCTCTTTGAAATCAATTCTGATTTTCCTCAGGTTTACAGCTGCTTTTGTTGACTAGGTGTTTGCTTGTTTGTTTCCATATTGAAGCTGACCAATTTTCCTTTATTCTTAAAGAAGACATCCCCTGACTGTGTATGTGTGATATCCCCATTAAGTCGAGAAATGTGGACCCATTCTCCTTGCAAATGCTTCTATTGCAAAGCAAAGAATCCAAACATTTAATCCCTGACGCCGGGACCCCACTTTATTACAGGCCCTTATTTTGTGCACTTACCTTCTCTCAACACACACAATTCCTTCTTGATGGAAACACGTGTCTATTTTCTCAGTGGACACTTTGGGGAATCGGGCCCTTCATGCTGCTTTTTGGGGTTATTACACTGTCACATTTTACCACTTTGCAGAAAGAACATATTAAGCAAAATAGAGTTCTCTGGAGCAGGGATTGCTATTGTTAGAGAAACAATACTTGGGAAATAATTCCCCCCAATTTCGTCTTCATCTTTTCTCTGCTGTGCAAAGAGAGGCACATTTTATTAACAGGAGGCAGAAAGCACTGTGCCTGCTTAGGAGCCACAGAGGTCTGTAGGGTTCACAATGTAGGCACTTTCTGTAGCTTAGGAGACAGGAGACTTTGGGAGTTGGAGAAAATGAATTCCCAGTGGGAGTGGGTTGCTAACGGGAAGGTGGCGGGGGGGACGGGACTCATTTGCATTGCACAAAGGTTTTGCAAAATCTTAGCGCCCTCCTGTTTGCAGTGCCAACCCTATTGTTTCAGTGCTGCTTGGCAGAGGACGTAGGTTTGGGTGAGTGGAGGGGGCAGCAGTCCAGATTCTGTTAGCCTCTGCCAAGCTGACTCACCAAGCCTCAAGCGGCATGTAGAGCAGAGCCTCACACCTTGCCTTCTGCTGGGAGCCCTCCCTAAGAATTTGTTTATCCGCTACAAAAAGAGGGGATCGGAATCTGCTACAGGGCAACCAGATCGCCCGGTGATTCTGCTTCCGTCTTTCTGTGGTAGCGAGACGAATTCTCAGCAAGAAATCAAGCCAGGATGAATGGGGCTTGAACCTCATTGAAAGTATCTTAAATCGCCTACCGTAGCTCCTAGCCCTGTTTTTGCTTCCTAGACAACATATTGAACCCAAGGCACAGTGGTTGGATATTGGGCTGCTAACAGCAAGGTCATCCATTGAAAACCACCAGTGGCTTTACAGGAGAAAGGTGAGGCTTCCCACCCCTGTACCGTTCAGAGTCACCGTCTGGAAAACCCATGGGGTGCATTCTTACACTGTCCTTAACTCCTAAAACACAAAAAAGCTCCCCCCCCTTTTTTTGGCTTTGTTTTGTTTTTGAGGACAGCCTGGCTCTTGCCTTTCATTTTGTCTTAAACTTTGGCCTCCAAGCTTGTCCTTCGACTGTGCACTAGGTTGTAGGTCGCCTCTCTGATTGCACTGCCTCTGAGCATGGATGGCACTCACACCTCAGGGGGCTGCTGATGCTCTCAGCTGCTCTGGGTCATACTCAGCTCACCAACTCCACCTGTCCAGGTGGCCCCTTCTTGCCTATGGCCCACCCGGAGAGCTATTCGGCTTGATTTGCCTCCCCCCTCTTCTTGGGGCAGGCAGATGCTTGGCCAATGGAGAGAAAAGACTTCCAACAGGCCTAGGAAGTCAGAAGTGACTCACACCATTGGATTGAAGGTCAAGCAGGTCAGAGTAAGTTGCAGGAGATAATACCGATTCTTGAAGGCATGTAGACTTTTCTAAGATAAGCAAGCACTGCCTCAGAATAACTATTGGCTTTCATGGAAGGAAGTGAGCCCCGAGGAAAGCATTTCACTGCGAATGGTAGTCAAACTAAAGCTGCCGGGCTAGGTAAGGCTAGGAAAAGAGGCACTTCTGATACAGGTGCCTGTAACTTGAAGCTCGACAAGCAGTCCAGTGCCAATGCAGCCCAGCCAGGCGGGCGAGGAGGCGGGAGCTTTACCCAGCTCCATGGGAGGAGCTGTGCGACTCTATTAATGGAGCAAAAGATATTGGAATCCAATTGTTGATGGATCATCACACGCAGGGAAAACTCTCAGCTGCATTGACTGGGCGAGCAGGGGGTATCGTTTGGAACTTCTGGAGTTAATGAACTATGGCCTGAAATTTACAACCTGGTCGTGTTATAGATTTAACTCCGTAGCACAACTCCAGGGAGCTGGTACACTCCTCTGACCTCATTGTGGGCCAGAGACCCTCCAGGGCTTGGCTTCTGAGTTCTCCCATTCCTCTGCAACTCATTAAAGGGAGCCCAAATGTGCTGCTGTGTCAATGGCCCCTTGGTGCTGTTGCTGAGAAACATTTGTTTCTTAACCCTATGGTAACAATCGCAGCACAGGACAGCTAGTGAAGAGAGGAACAAAAGCTATGGTCCAATCTATTTTGGTGGCCTTGAAAGAACTTAGAAAACCCATTTGATAGGTGGGGATGTTCTGGGTGGTGCAAATAGCTAACATACTTGGCTGCCAAAAGAAAGGTGTGATGTTCAAGTCCATCCGCAGGCACTTCGGAAGAAAAGCTCCTGAGATCTCCTTCTGAGGTATGAAATAGTCAAATCTAGGGCACAGATCCACTCTGACACTCCGTCAATTAAATAAGAGTCAACTTGACATTGACTTTTTTTGATTAATATAAGGTGAGGTAGAGAGTGGGCATTATCTGTAGCACCACATTTAGAATATGTCCTTCTCAAACACAGGTTTTAAGTTTTGGGTGGAAAAGAAAAAGAATCTATGAAGATTACCTTCGAATATCATTTAGGAATGATCATGTACACATCTATTCACATTCTACCTATTCTAAAAATATCTCTCAGAGTCTAAAACTAGAGATTTTCTTGTATGTAAAACACAGTATTTGTATGGTGATCAATGAATACTGTATTATCTAAATAATTCGTGCATTATTCCAAAAACATTTCACTTGAAACCCGCATTCTTTTCTCTCATTCCCTTTGCTTTCACTAACGTCAAGCAGTGGTCATTAGTTAGGTTTTTTTTTTCCTAATTTGCCACTTATTACAAGTTTTGATTTCCTATTCTCTTATTAAAGGTACTTTTTATAAAAGTGACCAGTGATATTCTGATGGCCAAATCAGGTTCCACTGCACCTTATATGCTCTATCACTTGGTAGTATTCAACAAGATCACCCAACTCCATCATTTTCCTTCCCTGGGATTTGGAAAAGACTTTATGGTGATTGGATGAAGATTTCAGAGCACATCACTCTTCTGTTCAACAATCCACACCCATATTGTCTCATCTCATTGACTGTATTCTCCACAACCAAACATCACCATCTCCTTTGCTCCGGACATCTTCAGTTTTCATTCCTTTCTTGCCTAACCTTTCTGAGCTTTGTCCTGGGGTAAATGTTGCCTTTTGGATTTAAAATGGGAGATTATTCTAAGGCCTAGCTTCCCAGACTTGACTCTCATTGGCGTCTCCTGGGAATCTGGTGAAACTACTGGTTCCTGGACTCTCCCCCCAAAGAGATTCTGATTCATTAGGTTGCAAATTGTGCCCAGGGGATCTATAGTTTCACCAGATTCTCAGGTGATTTCAATGATCAACCAAACTTGGGAACTTGGGTTCTAAGCGGCCTACTGCATACTGCCCTTGTGTTAGTCCCTTTATAGACTTGTCTATTGTTTGGCAGAAAAGTGTGCCCTCGGGAAGTGGGTGGTGAGGGGAGTTCACTTCCAGACCTAAGAGGTGGCTAAGTGCACAAATTAGGCACAAACCCCCCCCCCCCCGAGTCTCTAGCCAATCAGTAAGCCTGGCATCATTTACGATGTTGAGTTCTGTTCCACATTTCTCCCATTCTGTTCAGGCCTGCTAATGTGCTGCCTCTCAGAGCAGTTTTCACTCTGGCATTTTGCTATAACAAGATACCTTGAGGCTTGGCCAGGCTTGATGGTCGTTTCTTGATCTCATTTCCCCCAACTTGTCCCGTAGCAGTTGTCATCAAAAAACGGAAACACGGATTTCAATTTCTCTTTCCATTCTAGACTCTTTCTGTTTCCTCATTTTTAAAACTTCAAATGCCATCCCTGGAAACCTGGCTGTTAATTCTGCATTTGACCTTTTTTCCCTGGCTTCTACGTTCTTTCATTTCACGAACATTTAATGAGCACCTAAGACATGTCTGGCCCTTTTCCAGGTGCTGGTTGTAGAGCAGTAGATGAATCATATAAACTTATTATTTTTTTCCACAAAGAAACTTGAATCCTAGTAGGAGAGACAGCTAAAGATCAATCAATAGTAGCCAACAATTAGTTATGGTTAGTTGCTATTGAGTTGGCCATCACAGCCGAATAAATCACTGCCCAGTCCTGTGCCATCCTTATGATTACCTGTGGATTGGATCATTGCCAGTTTTGAATCCATAGCAACCCTGTGAGATCCACAGGGTGTTCATGAACTGATCTTTGGAAGTAGATCCCCAGGTCTGTCTTAGCCTGTCTTGGTTTAGAAGCCCCGCTGAAACCTCTTCCACATCGTAACTGCCTGCAAGCTTCGCTAACTGAGGGTGCTCTGATAGGCAAAGCAAGTCTCCTACAGTGTGAAGTTTATGTCGAGTACTGTGGCAGGTATTATATAGTGAGCCTCTGCTGCACAGAAAGCACAAATAGCTTTCACACGATCACCCAGCCAGTGAACAATGGAGTTGGGATTCGAGTCCAGGTCATTTGACACTAGAGTTTGTTTTCCTAGTCAGTAAGCTGTCTTGCTTCTAAATGTGTGAGTGATCAGTGTAAATGGAAAGAAAAAAACAACACAGGAGAAGGATGGAGGTTGCAGTTTTAGACAGAGGAGTCAGGGAAAGGCGCATGAGGAAGTGATACTGAGGAGGCGAGAGAGACCCATGGGAAATGTGAAGAAGGGGCATGTAGAGAAGGCCCTTAGACAAACACGTCTTCAGGGTGGTTGCCATCCAAATCCATTCCAGCTCCTGATGACCCTGTGTGCAGAGGACAGTTGGTCCGTGAGGTTGACAAAGATCCCTGGTGATGCCGTGGAGGAGCATAGGGGAAAGATGTGAGAGTCTGCTTCTGAAAGGGTTACAACCTTAGAAACTCATCATAGCAGTTGTGCTCTGTCCTGTGGTTGCTGGGAGTGAAAATGGGTTGGTTTGATTTATAGGATTTCCAAGGTGTGACCTTTCACAAACAGATAGATATCAAGACTATCTCCCAGGGTTGCTCTGGGTGAGTTCCAACGGCCAGTCTTTTGGTTTGCAATTGAATGCTTAACCATTTGTGCCACTCAGGGACGGGGACAAAAGTCTAGTTTCTTGAAGAATGAGCAATAGGTTAGTGACAGGGTGAGAATATTGATTCAAGATGTGAACAGATCTGAGGGCCAGATTGTTTAAGGCCAGGATGGTCATAGTGAAGACGTTTGGCTTCTATTAGGAGTGGGATGAGTAGTGAAGTTAGGTTCTGACAAGATTCCTCAGAGTGCGGCTTTGAAGACAGACAGAACAGACTGGAATGGGAGAGTAGTGAACCAATTATGGAGTTATTTCATCGATCCAAGTGACTTTGACTTGAGTGGCAGCTGTAAAAGTGGTGGGAAGTGGTTGGATTCTAAGTATGTCTTGAAGGTAAAACCAAAGGATTCTCTGATTTAATTTGGAGTGTGAGAAAAGAGAGGGTCAAGGGTGAAGATATGTTTTTCAGCCTGAGCAACTTAAGGTTGGAGTTGCCCTCAAATGAAATGGAGAAAATTGTAGGAGGGGAAGATTTGAGAACGGTAATATAAGGGATTCTATTTTAGACATGCTAAGGTTTTTGTTTTTGCCTTTTTCAACTTTGGGATTGTGATTTCAATGTAAATTTAAAAGTTTCAGAGCAAATTAGTTCTCCACCCAAGAATATATGCACATTTCATTTTATGACATTGACCATAACCCTCACAAGCTAACACCACTCTTCCCACTTCCTCCTTGGATTCCCTGTTTTTACACATTCTTCCTCCTTGTCTCTTCCTGCCTTCTGAGCTTTGTTTGGAGGCACATGTTGCCCTTTTAGTCTCAGGCAGCTGATGTTTGAAGAAATGTGTGGCTCCCTATTGACAGAGGTCACCTTATATTCCTGTCTATTGTTTGTTGCAACTTGATCCAAGTGAGAGAGTTCAGTTCCAGGGTTAAAGTCTCTGGGGGTTCCACCAGTCTTTATCAGACCAGTAAGTCTAGACTTATATTATTTTGAGCTTGTTCCACTTTTCTCCCACGTTCTCCAGGACTTTCTATTGTGATTGCGACCAGAGCAGTTAGTAGGGGTTGTTGAACACTGTCTAGTTCGTTTGGTTTCAGGGTATGGAGGCTGAGGTTCCCATGGTTTGTGAGTCCTTTGAACTAATTGTTTCCTTAAGTCTTTGATTTTTTTCTCCATTTTTCTTTGGTCAGGACAGGGCCAGACCCATGGAAAGCACTATTCTTAAATGTCTTTATGTCAACGATTTTTTCAGCAGATATACCCCCTTTATTTTCCTTTTCTTCTTCTTCATCATCATCCTTCCTGTTTTGAACGTTTACTAGGCTAGGCTATGTCTAAGAGCTCTGGTGACATGGTGGCTATATCTTGACGTGCTGGACACAAGGTCAGCAGTTCCAGAATGCTCGTTTTTACTCTTGGGAAGGTGCCACTCTGCCCCATCCTACAGGGTCATTGTGAGTTGGAATCACTGGGAGACAGTCAGCTTGGTTTAGCCTTGAGGCTCTGTCTATTCCCCACATTTTTCATGTTTCACCTGATGTAATTCTTATGTACCTGTTATAAAGGGGCTATTTTACTACCTCCCTCTTACAGGTAAAGAACCTGAGAGGAAAGGAAAGCAACTTATAAGACATGGAAGAAAACACATTCCATCATGTGGAAACAGAAAGATAATAGTATCTTATGTCTTATGGAAGCAGCCAGTCTCAGCTTTCTGGCACAGAATGGCTGGTGGGTTTGAACCATGGCCTTGTAGGTAGCAACCTAGTCCTTTGTCCACTATGCCACCTGGACTCTTTCAAGATTCCATCCATACAGGCAAATAATGAAAAATGGCTTTTGAAGGAGAAAAGCAACTTGAACAAGTTGGCAGCAGAAATAAAAAAAGGAAACAGTATGAACATCAGTTCTTCAGGAGGACACGGTTTTCTTAAGGGCTTAGTTATTTAGTTTAAAAATAACTTCTTGTAGGTGTGTGAAGTATGTTTTATAGGATTCTTATGAGGCAAAAAATGTAGAAAATACTGAAATCAGGTTAGATTAATCTTTTTGTTCAAAAATGTTAATTGTTAGCTGTTTATTAAGCAATTATACATGCAAGCCACTGTGTGAATGCTGTGAATAATACAAAGATGTATTTAGTGTGGTCTTTGCCTCCAAGTCGCTTATGATCTGATTTAAAAATGAAGTGCAAGCACCCTAAATTAACATGAATGAAACAAAAAATAATAAATGGGCTAAGGTGTGATGTCACAGAAAGAATTTTAAATGTAGTATTTATGAGACCTGTGTTTGGGAGACAGACTTCCAGGTTTCAAACCCAGACATACACTACTAGTTAGCATTCTGTCACGGAGGAAGCAACTTCTTTTCTCTACCCAGTTTCTCCACATAATAATAATAATAATAATAATAATTAATAATAATAATATCAGATGGTGATAGTAGAACCTAATACAAAGAATATTAGTAGGCTAAATGGATTAATAAAATAATAATAATAATAATACCTCAGGTGCTCAGTACAGTGGAAAACCTACAATAAGCACTATAGAAGTATATGTTTATATATTATAATTTTTGACATTCAGGGGTAAATGCATGGTTAAGAAAGTACTTAGCTCCTTTGAAGATGAGGCTGGAATTTGATTCTGCATCCTTCAAGTGTGTTCAAGAAACTTTAGGCTTCTGCCTGGATCTAATGATATTTTGACATGCCCAGGACCTGGAAAGGTAAAGATGAAGAGGAGGGTGTGCTCTAGCAAGAGTAAGGAGAAGCTAGGGGAAGAGAGTGAAGGTGAGGATGAGGCTCTGTGGATGTGGAGATGTTGGGGACTAGAGTTGGAAGGGAGAGGTAAGTGGTCTGTGAAGGAGTCTCTGAAAATCATAAAATCAATTTAAAACATTCCAAAGAAAAACATACGGGTCTTGTTATTTTTGGGGGGGGGGTGTCAGAAGATGAGGTCCATTTTGAGAGAGGCAAGTGCCTCTTGGCTCACTGGCCCCCACCCCCCTGAACATGCGTGAGACCCTACCGTGGTATGGGGATCGCTGCACTCTGGTGTGCCCCCACTCAGCTCTGATTCTCGGAGCAGGAATCTCGTCTGAGCCTCATTGGAGACAGCTGCTCAGGCGGGCCTAGGAAATAGGAAACATACGGACAGCAGCATCAGACACAGGTGCTCTCCTGAACGCAGGCCTTCTGGAGCCTATAGCTGCAGCTGCAAACACAATCCGGGGTTAATATGGCCTTGCAAATAAGTGCTGAGGGCGAATCTGACCTCCAAAGAGGCAGGTCACTCTAACCCTGGAGGAAGCACAAAAGAGAGCCAAGAATAGACTAATGGGATTTTTTCACCTCTTTTCCTTGGAACAATTTTATTATCGCCACCTGGGATACTCATTTTCTTTCCCCCTTCCGGATCTCGCTCAGGTGGGCAGCCTTCACACTTGGGGCACTCACAGGGAAATGAGGAGTGATTGGGGCAATTATGAGAAGTGGCCCTAGGCTAATGCCCACTCGGGCAAAAGCATCCACTTCAGGTGAGCAGAGAAGGCTCTCCCTGGGAAGACCAGACCAGAGTCCTCAGTGGCCTAGATGGGGAGGACTGACAAGGTGTTGGGCATCACCAACACAGAAGGCCTAGCAGCAGAGACACTCACCAGACTCAACCAAATGACAACATGAAGCTCTAAGATGTAGAGTCCACCCAACTGGGAAGTGGCCACCAGGAGCTGGATGAAGGTTGTGCTGGGCTAGACTTGATCAGGGATACTTATTGGGAAGGAGAAAGGGGATCCTTGGGTGGGGGCGGATTTCATTCCTGGAAGTTGGAACATGACACAGGCTGGCTTAAAGGCAAGGTGCTGGGATAGGCACTGCTCCAGAAAATTGTCAGATAAAAACGCACATGCAAGGCCTTGGAGAGTTGATGTGGCCACTGAAAAGAGACAGTCATCTGAATCACAAGAATCAAGGCTGGGGGAGCTGGGCCAGCGCGTGACAGCCTCCTCCCAGCCTCCTAGCGCAGAGAGTCAATACCAGTTTAATTTTATTCCTGGTGCTTGTACTCTCGTTCCATGCTGCATCTCTTCAATGAATACTAATGGAACTCCAGATTGTTTAAAGTGAAGATCTGAGCAAGACACCGCCTTTCATCTTGTCAAGAACTGTCATTTCCGACAGAGGTTTGTGGAGTTTCCTTTCTAACAGATTCAGTGCAAACTCCTCTCTACACCAAGCTGCCTATGTATTGCTGGCACCGGGCAATTGCAAAACAGTCCTCATGGAAAAGAAATCATCCTTAGCCTTCTGCCCTCAGCATGGTCACTGTCAGCAGAGAATTCTCCTGGAGGAGGACAGAAGGAATGAAGAAGGAAGCCAGCAGGGAGGAAGTTCAGAGGTCATCTCTTAGAAGGTGGTGGAAGCTGGGGCTCTCTTTCCTTTGCAAGGTTGTTTTGATCATTTTAAATGTCATTTCCATTATTTTCATAGCCATGAGGCCTTTAGCGTTTAGAAAGAAGAATGCTTTCATGGCCATTTGAACTTCTTCCTTAATTCCCATCTTTCTCTGTTCCAGTCCATTTTGCATACAGTTACTATATACATCTTTTTCTTTTTTCGCTTTTTTAAGTCATGACACTTCCTTCCTCAAAAATCCGCAGTGGCTTCTGATGGTGCCTCAGGAAGACTTCTCTCCCCAGCCATCTATCCTCAACCTTCTTATCTCTCACCCGACCATCCCAAGTCCCTCTTACCCAGTCTTCTCCTCTGTCTCCCCTCCTTTGCCCAGCTTCTGGGGGCCGAAGGTAAGCATCTTAGGTGTTACAATGTGGATCTTTACCCAAGGAGTCCCTGCACAGTCATTTACAGAGTCACTTCTCCAACAATGAGCACGTGCTGAATTTGTTCTTTACCCTCAATGTAGAGAATCTGGAATAAACATCTCCCGCAGCCCCGCCATGTGCACTTTTATCTTCATTGTCCTCAAATTCCACACAGTTTGGAAACACCACAGTCTAATGCAAACAGAGTGCCCCTCTTTTTGAATCACGTAATGGTTAGCTCAAAACCTGCCCTTCATTTTATGGGAGGGAATGGAATGTCCTATTTAAGACCCAGGGCCAAACAGTTCATTCCTGGTACTTTGTCACCATGGGCTAGTGATTAAAGCCAAGTCTCCTCATTGGTAAAATTAGAACGCTGACAATACTATTTCATAAGCTTGTGATTATTAACCAAGATGATATGTCTTGTAGTATGTGTATTATAATTAGATTGGAGCACTGCACATGGTTAAATATCCCATAAATGCTTGCCATTATGACACAGTTTCTCAGTTAATTCTGGACGAATCAATAAATAAAATAGGCAAGACTTAGGTATACTTAGAAAGGTAATATTTTATTGTTATTGGACAGTCTTTTTCCTTTCTCAGATAATAACCCGCTCCCGAAGCTGACTTCACCAAACAGAGTGTATTTTTTGTGGGCCTACTGCTATCCACGAAGACTCATTTTAGGGAAAGACACTGTCTCTCAAGAAGGGATCCTGCTGGCCTCGAGGCAGCCCTCAGCATGGTTCTATCCAGGAAAGACAATCCTCTTGCCTCTTTCCTCTCCTGGCTCATTGGGAATAGTAGGGAGGGCCGTATAACATCTGCCGAGGCGCCTCTCTCTCGGGGCGAGCCAGCTGCCCTGAGCAGAGGCAATGTTCTGCTGTAATGGCCTACAACATAATGGCTCCCGGGAGCCTCTGCCAGGGGAGCCGGCCAGGCCTGAGTGGGCTGAGAACACTCAAGGGCAGTGCTAGATGGCTGCTGGCCAGAGGGTCCCATCTGTGAAGCTGGCCAGAGGGCGGGAGACAGACTTCATGTAGCCCATTCCTAGGGAGGCAGACACTTTGTTTAAAAACAAACCTCAGATGGATGCATGTCTCAATCCCCAATGCGAGGTAGGTGGAGCTGCACTTCAGCTCTTGGTTCGGCGGTTGACTGCTTTTCTGTTCAGGTGGGAAGTATTGGTCTCTGGGATCCTACCCGAGAGAGACATGTGAGGTCCCGTCTTTTAGCTGAGCCACGATTTCCCCAAAGTGTGACATTTTTGATTGAGGTGAAGAGTCCTCCTCTGGGCTCTGGAGGTCCCTGATCAACCCAGACCTTTTCTTGCCCCCACTAAGTCCATTGCTTCTTTCTTGCTCTCTGCTCCTATTTCCAACCACAGTTAAGACTCAGGGCTGCCCTCGATTCACCGTCAATGTGATACATTCTCAAAATAGCGTTCTTTCCTCCCTATGTAGTCCTTTGGTCTAATTTCACAAGCAGTACATATTCCTTGGAAAAAGATTGAAATATAGGGGGATAGGAGTAAATGGAGCAAAATGTGAGAGTCATCTGCCCTCGTCACCGGCCTCCCCATCTTCTCTCTTCTGCCGAAGCACCATGGTTAACAGAGGTCACCACTGCCATGGCTTGACACAAACTTCCTCTAATCTTGCCTATGTTATTTGTGAGTCTTTTTAATCCACCTGGTTTTTCTTTTAGGTGTTTCTTGAAGTCGGTAGTCTTCTTTATTGTGGCAAATGTATGTGTAAATATTTACCACTTCGATGTTCTTCATCTGTGTAATCAATCATATTTATCATGTCGTCCGACCATCGCTTGGGTTCAATTATTTTTTTCATCGTCATTCCCTAAGCAACAAGGCTCCTCATCGCTAAAAGGCACGACCTCACGTAGGGGAACAAAGAAGAGTAGGCATGATTATGGAAAGCCATGTCTATTTATGGTAACCAAGAACGGGAGAAAAGGAAACAACGCGTTTGTGCCTTTTTTTTAAAATTGAAGTTCAGATTGCATGCAGTTTAGAGAATCAGCTATTCCTTCAAGACAGGGGTTCTCAACCCCTTTGGGGCTGCGTCGAACAGTCCTTTCCCAGGGGCTGCCTGATTCACAACAGTAGCACAATTACAGTGATGAAGTAGCAATGAAAATAGTTTTCTGGTTTGGGGATCACCACCACACGAGGAACTGTTTTAAAGGGCCTCAGCATTAGGAAGGTTGAGAACCGCTGCTCCAAGACTTTTTGTTAAGCTAAAGTCTTTCTCCTCTTGCCTCCCCGCTTTTCAGAAACAAACACTCCCTCACCTTACAGCTGATTCTTTTGGTATTTATCGACTTATTGCTAAGTGAATTCCTGATGTTGCCACTTCTTCAGTTTTAGAGATCATTTCATATAATCCCATGTGGAAAATGAAGGTTTATTTCTGGTTCACCCTTGTCTCCTCCTACATGCTTATATTGATATTTTGTGTTTACAGTATTATGACTATTATAAATCCTTATGCTGGCTTTTCCTCGTCTAGCTAATATTTTGTTCTCGGGAGTTAATAATATTGTCTTTGTTTATTTCTGTGTTAACATTCAACTTCAAATATTTCCTCAGTTATCCTTTTTCCTTTCAATATATTCAAACCTATCGGTTATTTAGTCTATTTTATCTTCTTGAGGAATTCTCTCTAGAACCTCTCTGACCTTCCCCAATCTGTCGGACTGGTATGCAGGCCGATTGCACATCTGGCTTTTCTGTCACTGTCAGCCTGGTCATGCCCTTTCCTTCTTTCTTGTGTAGGATCCTGTGGTTTCTTCATTTCGTGCCTTTCTCTTAGTTGATTTGTCCTTTGCCTGGTGTTGAGGGGAAACATAGGCTCTGGTTGCCTTTTGAAAGAAGATACATCATCCAGTCATTGAAGGACTTTACATTCTACTAGGGGAAGTCTGAAGATAAAAATAAAAATGAACAAAAACAAAAAAATATACATAATAAATTAGTAAATTGCATAGTTTAGCAGAAGATGATCATTGCTCAGGGTGGGGTGGGGGAGGCAGTAGAGAGGGTTGTAAAGATCAGACAGTCCTTCTGGTAACATCTGTGGTGCCTGAAGCAAGAGTTCAGGTGAGAGCCCTTTTAATTAGCATCCCTCTTGACTCAGGTTTAAGAGCCCTACGAAATAATATTACAGAATATTCTTTCGCTGCTCTGTGTAACTGCTGTGATTACATCTTGAATTGTCAGTACCCTGGAACCACAAATTGAGATTCAAAGAGAAGGAAGAAAATGGAAGTGCAGCACCCCTAGAAAAATGTTACTTAGTTACGTAAGAATCTATTGCGTTCATGATATCTGAGTGAAAGGATTTGACAAGTTAATTAATTTGTCTCTTACTTAAGTGTTTCTGCCGCTCAAATCCTCTGTGCACTCCACAGCAGTGTCCCTCTTTGATGTTGGCAGTGGCCCAATCAGCAAACTTTCATGGCATTCAATCACTGTTTTATTTCAAGGACATAGGGGACGGAATGGCAAGGTGCATTTTCCTGCCACCTGAAGGGTGCTAGTCGTAAGAATGCATATTCAGAGCTGTCATCAGTAGCACAATGCCACATTGGAATGCCAGATTCGGAGTGAGACAGGTGTCCGTAGTTTCTTGAGTTATATGTGTCTCTGTATGATGGAGGCCTGGTGCTGAAGGGGCTACAAGTTGTGCTTTGATCAGCATGACTAGCAGTTCAAAAGCTACCAGTAGCTTTACGGGAGAAAGATTGGACTTTTGATGCCAGAAACTAAAGAGCATTGGAAACTGGGTCGCTATGCACTAGTCATGATGTGATGGCAGTGAGTTCGGTTTGGTTTCTGTGGGTGATGTGCTGAGCCTGTACAATGAAGTCCAGGGACCCTCTTGCCCGGATCTTTGAACAGAATTGGGATCACTAGAGTTGGAGGAAGCTAGCTTTCTGTGTGACATGTGAGAAAAGACTAAAAGGAGGTGTGCAATTAGCCATGAATTATTTTTAGGGGAGAACCTTTCATAGAGAATAACTAACACAGCATCTCTAAGGCACATTGAAAAGTGTCTGTAGCGTAAACTCTCACTTAATTGCAAGTTTCGGTACTAAATTCTAGGCAAGGTTTTTTTCCCCCCCTGAGGAGAAAAATAAATGGCTCCAGTGCATCTAGCTTCTATTATGGCTGTGGAAAAACTGATGCCATTCTGACTTTTCACATTTTATCAGTGACCTATTTTTTCCTCTGTGGAAGTGTTCAGAGAGATTTCTTTGCTTTTCTCCATACCATATCGTTGATGTGGACCTACTTCCATGCAGTGTGGGGATGTTGGGGAAAAGAGTCAGAAATAGTGATAATTTCATGTCTTTCATCTGAACCTGGGAAGAATGTGCCATTGGATGAGTTGGGTAAGTTTCTAGGAGCTGCATGTTTAAAGTTAGATAGCACAGGAAAATGACCATTGCATCTAGCAACTTCGAAGTCATGGTTTTCTCTGGGAAGAGATGTTGTGGTGGGGTTGTGGCTTCACATGCATTTAAGAGGAACTGATTATTAAGCAAGGACAATGAATCTATGAGAAAACAATGAAACGCCAATGAAGGTGGAACATCATGGTGGGACAGGAGGGAGATGGAAGGAAATAGAGGAAAGAGCTAGAAGGCAAAGGGCACTTACAGCGGTCTAAACATAGGTATGTCCATACATAGATGCAACTATCTATTATAAGATGGGAATAAAT